>KV749557.1:0-19528 GCA_001692915.1 Glonium stellatum
AGCTTGGCTTGCTTGCTTATTAGCAAGTCTGGTTTAGACATTGATTCGTCCAGATTCGGCTCCTTGTAATAACCTACTAATTCATTATGGCGTTATAAGATTATATGAACATAGTATTCTGGAATTGTTCAATAGCCCTATCTTGTCGTCACTGGGCGAGCGTAAACTAGCCACTAACGAGTCCTCTTTTGTATAACAACCTTAGTAGTATTTAAGATCGATTTTAATTCTACTTCGTAGTGATTCTATCATACGGATATGTGTATATACTGTACATATTAGTAAGACTTTAAAGTAGTCCACCATCCCCAGTCCACGCATCGCATCATCTCAAGGTCTCCTCACAAAGCGCCTCACATCTGAGAACTAGATCTGTTAGAACAAGTAAAAAAGTGGCCAAAAACCAAACCAAACCCAGAAGTACTATCTCAAGTAGCTTATTTTCTTAATAAGATAAGTGCTCATTAAAGGCACAACACGCGGGGACGAACCCTACATTCAGCCCGAAGTGCCCATCACATTCGCAGGAGCTGCAATCGATACTTTTAGATGTCGATCACAGAAAACCTTATTGTTAAAAATAGAAAACTTACTTAGCTTTTTAACTCTTTAACTTCTACGACTCTAAGGTAAACATACAGTTATATTTAATTTCTTGTACGCCTCTACATCTACTTCTATCTTGTTATTATAGTAATCTGTATGGCAGGGGAGGGGCTTACTGCTCTTTCTGCATCTCCCCCTCGGCGTCTCTGCCTGCGACTCTGCCTGCGTCTCCGGCCGAGGCCCCACCTCTAGCCGTGGCCCTACCAATCCTGTGACCGTGGTTTCGTCGATCGCGATTGGGTCTCCACATAGCACTTCATGCTTGTGGTTCGTGCGTTCTGGCCCGTGAATCTGGGCCACGTATATAAGGACTGCCCCTCCCTACTCTACAAGCACAGACCCACACAAAGACGCAGGCAGGGACGTAAGAGAAATATATGTTTAGACTAGATGCCAAATACACCTAAAACTGTTGTCGATTACGGCTCTAGATACTGTGTACCGCATATATAGAGTCTCAAAACTACATATTGTAATTAACAGTCAAAATAGATACAATCGGCAGCTAAAATAGGTATATTTAAAATCTAGGTTGACGGTCAATTACGCCGAAATTCGACGTTGCTGATAGCGCGGACTAGCCTTAGGGGAATCGTGTGTATGGTCGTAACGAAGGTAAATAACTAGGAACTTGTGCTGGATTGCTTTGGGCAGCGTCGTTATTAAGTCGCTTTTCTCGAAACTTAACTACTTGTGACTGTAACAGTGTGACTGGAGAAAAGAAAAAGGAGTGGGAAATTTCGACCAGCGTCAAAAGAAGCTCGTCGGGCTTGGCAGACTCCACAAGGCTCGACAATTGTTATGGCTTGGCAACAAAACGCCTGCCGTTCACCGCATGCGGAAGGACGGGCCCAATTATTCTTGATATTTAGAGGCTTTGTCATGCGGTTTGACCGGTGAGCGGCGACAGGGCTTACATAGCCAATAATATAAGCATCGTTGCGCGTACTGGCCTTTGCCGTGGTCCTGACTCACGCCGGCATGCATGGTCATGATCTCAATATGAGAACTCTGGATTTTAAACCCTACTACACGGTCCTGCTAAAGATTCCTTGGTCAAGCTTAAACCCTGTAAAGTATCTAATGTGATAGACCCTCATTTTCAGCATAACAGGCATAGCTTTAGGGATCCTAAGATAGTCCCACGGCCTACGTTTGGGCCCAGTGTCTCGGACGCAGGCGCTGAGTGAGGGGCACGGCATGAGCATTTCCGGCAGTATAACTTATCACGCGATGCAAGCCACTATTCCAATAGATTAATAGCCGATCAAGAGAAGAGTGGGGGCTATCGATTGTAATTTTCAAGCCTCTTCTTCTCTGCCTTTTCCTTCGTAAGGCGACCTCTTTAACGGAATTCATCCGTTTTTCTTCTATCGCAGATTTGTGGTGATACCCTAAACAAACCCTAAAGGCAGAGATTTCCAATTACCGTGATTTAAATGCCACCAAAGACAACATATCAGACTTCTTCTTCACTATTGACTTGTCAGAAAAGATGCGGCTTAACCAAAAGACGTCAGACACCATTAAAAATGAATGTGTGATCACGGATGAGATGAAACCACACGTTGGCATAGGTGAAAGGAATTCAAGCCACATTCCCGTTTGCGACGATTGTGAGGGATATGATGATAGCTTGTCTTACTGTAGCCAATGTCAGGCAACATACTGTCAACAGTGCTGGCAGGTACCTATCACCCATAGACGCACCCCAAAAGCCGGTCAGTTGGTTCATGAAAAGACGAACCTTGCTCTAGCAAAAAAAATTCAGAACTGTATCCAACCGCTAAGAACTGCTGAGATGATTGAAATGCTGCACAAGGAAGACCAAAGTACAACCTGGTTTGGAGTTGCTCGGGATATGACCGGGGATGCGCCCTCCGTCAAATTTTGGAATTACCAGCGATTTGAGCAATTAATTTTTAAATACCCACCTCGTCGGCGGTCACGGTTATATCCAGGCTTAGTCTCTTTCCTTGGTCAGACAGGTATGTTCAAGTGAATTCATTGATGGTCCGTGTCGCTAATTGTATAGGCTCTGGAAAGAGCAGTCTAATCAACCTGCTTATCACGGTGACTGATTGAAATTCTACTAATGTATCGGATGATTTCCTAACTTCTTATATAGATGAAGAACGTTGCGGACGCTCCTGCCGAGCTCCCAATCGTTGGATCCACAGAAAATGGGCAGCAAGCGACCTCTGGAGACGTCCATTTGTACCCAGACCCTGCTTCATCCAATTCAGAAAATCCAATCCTTTATGCTGATTGCGAAGGGCTATTCGGAGGGGAGATTGAGCCTTTTAGCCACACTGTCGCAGCCTGTTCTGTGTGGTCGAAGATGAAACGATTAGCCAAAGACGCCATAGAGCTAAAATGGATTGGCAATGATAAAAAGAAAGAAAGCAGGCAATACATCGTCGAGAACTTCTATTCTCGACTTCTCTATACTTTTTCTGATGTCGTTATCTTCGTGCTTCCAGCGAATAATGCAAGGTAAGCAACACCTACCACGCGTAAAAAAGTATGCAACAACCCTGATATTACATCTGCAGGACTGTTGAGAACATTGTTGAACTCCTCCTCGATTGGGGGAAGCAGTCCGTTCAGCACTCCTCAAACCATCCGGCTCTGCCTCATGCAGTCATTGTCCTTAACATGACTAATAACGATTTACCATTAGAAGATTGGGAAATCAGGAACACCACGGATTGGTTACTTTCCGGAATTGATGCTTCATTGCACAATAACCCAAAGTTCCAGAACTATATCCAAGAAGGGGATCAGCAAAGCAGATCGTTTACCACAGAGAAGCTTCTTCGCTCGTACTACTCTACAGTCAATGCAGTGCGTATACCATCACTCGCTGAGGGTTTGGGCAGAATCAATTTAATAGAAAGGCAAGTCTTAATTCTTTTCGAGCATATACAGTCCTGTTGCAATCAAACCAGGGAGAAGAAGAGGGGGAAGCGGATGCTGTTGACAGCGGATCAATTCAACCCATACCTACAGCTTGCCTTCACTCATTTTACCTCTCGCGATGGATTATCAACACCCTTCGACTTCGTTAAGGCGTCATTCAACGCAAGGCCGATATCTAGGGACTTCGCTGATAGCATCGTCGTACTCACCTGTATGCTCATGGCAAGAACCAAAGGCCTACCAGGTCTTAGCGCCCCCGCCATATTTAATAGCCTCAGCACAGTCGTCTCTTCATGCATTATGCTAGATGCAGCAAGAAATAGAAGGCTAGGGGACTGCGGTGCTATTTTTTCTAACTATGCAGGTTTCTGCACGAAGGCGCTACAAACCGTCAGTAATCAGCACTGGCCTTGTGCTTTCCCTAACTGCATCAATAAACGGGCTTTTCATGATGTAGGCCATCAAGATGTGTCGGGAAGAGTTCTCGGGGGCAGAAGAAATCCCGATAATCCGGACAATGAACCTTACCAAAGCAGCTTCGTGGAAGAGGAGGTTCTTAAAAACTTTCTGAGCGCTATCACAAAAGATCTTTCTCAAAGGCTCCTAGGTCTCTCGCGTCCTGAGAGTGGGTTTTCTGAAGAAGAGAATGCTGCTTCTGAACATCGTCAGACTATTAGAAAGTTTTACCAGAATCATGGTGGTCAGCAAGGAGCTTCGTACTTTAAGGACCACCTGACTTGTCTTTCTTGCCTAATGGGTATTGCAGAACATATTCTACCATGCGGTCATGTCATATGTACACGATGTGTGGAAACCATTGCTCAGCGCATTGAACCCGAAGAAACAATCGTCCAATTATGGGAATGTCCTATGGAAAGAGGATATGGTCTGAATCATCAGATAGCACTAAAACCGGCTAACGCAGGCCTCCGTACCTTATCTTTAGATGGGTTAGTTACCATTCCTGAAGCGCGTTTGCGAAGCTGACATGCACTTAGTGGTGGAGTCCGAGGGATAGTGGAGCTTGTCACCCTCCAGCAGTTAGAAAAGACATTAGGTGGTAACATACCCGTCCAGTTATTTTTTGACCTCATTGTAGGTACAAGGTTAGTCACGTTAAAATCTCCAAATCTTCCAATGCTAGTAAAGTATCTGATTTATTCTCCTTAGCGTTGGGGGGGTTATTGCTGCAGGCCTGGGCGTACAAGGATGGCGGGTTAGCGAATGTACTGAGCGATTCAAGAGTCTCTGTAACCGCGCATTTCAGTGGACATTATTGGGAAATCTATCAAGGTTTGAGTGGCTCTCTTGGGTCGCTGCCTGGGCGGCACGCTTCAAGACCACAGACCTGGAAAAAGCACTCTGTGAAGCATTTGGTAATTGCGATCATCTTTTTGGAGGAAAAAGATCTGATGACCACGTCCACAAACCAAAAGTTGCGTTTACAACCACGAGTTCTGGAGGTAATCCATATCTGCTCGCAAACTACAACCGCATCGAGAAACCAAACCCGGAACCACCAGCGGACGCGACGACTGCTGCGGCTCGTGAGGATGAATGTTACACCTTCTTACGATCCAGGTCCCCTGAGCATGAACTCTACGTCTGGGAAGCGTAGGTTAGACCCGAGGCTCATATGTTCAAGCACTGATAAGCATCAATAGATTACGGGCGAGCACTGCAGCGCCTACGTGGTTCAAGCCTTTCATCATTAGCAAGGATCGCAATCTCCCAAATAGAAGCTTCATAGACGGCGGCATTCGTTACAACAACCCAATCGCAGTAGCGGAGCAAGAGGCTCAACTTTTATGGCCCGGCCACTTAACCGATCTTGCTCTCTCGGTCGGCACAGGCTTTGATCCGGGAGTGAATGATTTCTCCGATGAACCACCAGACTCATTACAGATTAGGCAACTGATGAAGATAGTTCTTAATTCCGTGAATGCCAGTATGGATTCTGACCGCACTTGGAGAGAGTATGAACGAAAGCACCAGGCTAAGAAAGACAAGCTCTTTCGACTCGATGTGGTTTTAGAGAAACCTGTTCCAGAACTATACGAGGTCGCCCAAATTAACAGTCTAGAGGAAGCCACGAGGGTCTTCTGGTCGAAGCGGGATAACATGCAGCTACTTGAACTAATTGCGCAACGCTTGATCGCTTCTTGCTTCTACTTTGCTAAAGATGAAACTGACAAGACCGGGGATGAGACTGTAAAGGGTTTGTGACACTGTCCTCAATGACTCGAATCCGCCTAACGTACTCTAGGTTTTATTAGATGCCGCTTTAGTGCGCTGTCTATCAATGAAGAGATCAAGCACCTCGGAACTTATTTGCTGAAAATGCGGGGACGGAGATCGTGTTGTCCCACTGGCCATCCGGATCCACATTTCATCATACGCGAACAAGGCAAGGCGCAGGCGATCCATACACTGTATCTCACAGAGTACGTATGTGATAAAATGATTAAGGAGGAAAGGTTCTACCTGTCGGAGGCATTTGACATAATGTTGTCGGATCACAATGCGCTATGTGAGATTTCATTGCAGATGTGCCCGAAAATTGGTGAGCTCCCGATAAGCGGGTTTCCTCGAACTCTGGCTACTATAAAGGAGGAGAGGCTCTCGAAGCCGCTTAAAGAAGAATGATAAAAGATTAGCGTACTCATTTGGATACAGAATAGAAAACACTTTTAACATAAACATTGAATAGGTCCGCTTATGAATGCTTAACTTTTCATGGTAGGGAGCCTTCTGAAAGCTCCTCGGGGTTCTCTGCTGTCTTACATATAGGAGAAATGATAACGGATTATGCTAAAGTGGAATAACAAAACATGCTGGAATGTTCTGGGTGTGAAACTACTTGGGTATTCCCAAGCACGGCTCTTCTACTGTTGTAACTTAATTTAGGTTACTGCTTTGGGATACATTTCACCGCCAGACCATGATCCGAATTGAGCTCCCATCAAGGTTCCTAGACAACTTCCACGAGAGGCATACCAGGCACCGGGTCTGTTGATTAGATCATCTTGCTGTCTGAGGTGACTGAAAACCACGATTTTAAATTTATCAGGGCGCCGTACAAGGAGAAGCCACGGGATGAGACTCTGAAAAACTGGGGTTCAATCAACATCCAGACACCAATAAATAGAGTTTGCTGAAACCTGTTGGCTGGGGGCGCGAAACATTTCCTCAACGTTGCACAGTCGGTGGGCGTTTTTGGTAACGTTTACATCCTTACATCGCCTAGCCTTGTTGGGAACCTCACCAACGTAGTTGAAATTGGGGGTGAACCTCGCTCGAAGTATGCTGACTTTGTTCCTCATTTCTTACAACCTTTTATTAACTGATAAGCCGATCGTGTTGGTGGTTATTCCATCTCCTCATTACGCATATATAGCCCAATTCAAAAGCGTAACTACGTAGCAATCCCAATCATCGGCGGCACCATATACAGCTGATCAAAGTTCTTCCACACCAACGGCTCCGCCCCGTCCTTCGTGGTGACCTCATTCTTCAACTCATTACCTGCTCCTCTCCCATCCACGTCCCATGCAAACACCAGGCTCCACGCCTCGATTGTAGCCTGCACGATAGCCTGGTCCTTCTTTGCTTCATCCATGGTGCGTGATTCCTCGGGAGTATGCGCTTCACCAGCTTCCAGCTGGGCCTCCGGATTCATCCATCCATCCACCGCTTGAAGCCACGGTTCGTTTTGCGCACCACCGACTACCGGTGCAGCCGACCCCCACGCCTCGCTAGCAAAATCGACATGGTCAGGAAGCTCCGGCTCAAATACACCGTCCGCGAAGACGTTCTCCGCTGCCGCATCAATAGCATTGAACGGCTTAATCAGGTCTTCCGATATGTGGGGCGCAGGAGCAATAAATGTAACGCCCATCATCAAGCGGACTGTGCCGTCAGTGGCATTCAGTAACGAATCGATGTTGTTACTTCCGGAGCCTGGGGAATCCTGTTCATTATCTGTTCATTGACGACCGGTTAGTAATAGTTGCAAGGCAGCGAAGGAAGGAACATACAGAGGCCCCACAACGATTTGGGCACGTCCTTGAGAATCGGCGCCGAAATCCTAAAATCAATGTCTTCAAATAGACCGTTGTCCTCTTCTTTTTGCACGGACACAGTCATGGTAGAGATGAGCTGTTCGGTCAGATGCATTGGCCTAGCGTAAAAGGCTGGTAGGGCTGAGTCTGTAATATTTGCGGTAGCTTCATCGTTAAAGACGGGCTCTTCGATTGACTGCAATGGGATCCGCGTCTGTACACGGAATGAGAAACCACCACCCCTGACCTCCCAGATGGCATCTTGTTTCGAGTCACCGTCCTTCTGCTTCTCCGTAAAGCGGCCTGTCTCGACCGACAGCACGTGCAGTTTGTCGACCGTTGCACTTCCACCAGGCTTGGCTTCTGGATCTGGAATGTTGGTGAGAAGGCCGTAGAACCCGTCTACAGTAAGCGGAGGATTCGGATCGGCATGGTCCCCGAAGGGAATCGTGAATCCGAAAACCCAGAAGTCAACATAAGCATATCCCCCAAACGGTGGGCCCTGAAGATGAAGCTGTGCACCTAAGTGTACGCTAATATGGATAGTGATGAAAAGAAGCTCTAAATCGAATTCAACGCCAATGGTAATCCCGATGTCGGCCATGAAAAAGAATGGATGGAATTCCATCAGGAAGTCCGCATGTGCAGTAAGGTAGGCAGACAGGAGACCCATGTTGAAAGTTGCGGTAAGCATACCGCCGCCCATGCAGGCCTTAGTCGTAACTGCGAAGTATGCTTCCCCGCGAATCATGAGCATGTCACTTAGCGCCCATGTGATAGCGAGACGAGGAGGCACTGGGTAATGGCTGGGGACTTTGTATGCTGGATGAAATCCTCCAATGCTAAACATGAAATCTCCGGCATAAGGACTATTTCCGAACCAGTAGCACAGCGCGAAGCCGCCACTGAGATGGCAGAATGGATTCATGACGAAGGAGTTCGGGCTTAGCTGGGCTTCGATACGCAGCTGGCCTTGATGAAAATCAACATAGGCCATTATTCCTAGCTCCACGTAAGTGAAGCAGGCTATCCGTGGCGTCTCCGGTGGCATAGATGCTTGTGCGCGGGCGTATATGCTGAGACTGACATAGGGATTGAACTCTAGGATTACGACTGCACTGAGATCAAGAATCTCCAATGCCTTGCCCTCTAATCCTGCAGCAATCCAATACGAACCATCCTCAGGTGTGACGATACCGTGAATAGGATCTGACAGACTCTGCATGACTGCTAGTGGATCGCCGCTCCCGGGAGTGCCTGAATTCGCGATGAAAGGAAATGTAGGTACGTCTTCTATCCTGGGGTGCTGGACAGTGGAGTTGTACCCAAATCCAAGGGTAATACCTCCGATTGTAGCAATTTCAAGCTCAATGAGCGGCCCATTAAGTTTGGCAAAAATAAAGACAGTTTTGAAAGTATGCCCATTGCTCGACGCCATATCAAATGTCTCGTTCGCGTGTTGAAATGCGGGCTTTCTTACTTCGCCGTATGCTCCAATGGCAATAAACTGATACGGCAAGACTGACAGTGCGACACCCCCAATGTACATCTTCATGTCTTCGTTCTGAACTTCTTTGAACATTCCAGCTATGAGAACAGGTGGTTGGTTGTATTCTATGCCCATACCCTGCAGATGGAAACTTGGAATGTGTCTGCCAATCTGATCAAACTTGAGCTCGTTGAGTTTCATACCAAAACCAAGTCCATTGAGTGCGAACTCGATGGGACCGAGGTGAGCGATAATGTCCAGGAAAATGATGAGTTCACTGTTCTCGTAGCGAATGCCCACGTTTGAAATCTTGAATGTTGACACGGTCTTCTCAACTGCCCCCTTTGATGTACCCTGGCCATCTTCCTTTGTGTCGGGCACTCCGGCATCTGCTAGCTTTGGCTTTGGTTTTGGCTTTGGCTGTGTCTGCGGCTCGGGATCCGTCTGTCCGGGCGTCGGTTCCACTTCGACGCCATCATCTCTAGTGGGCTTAGGCTTATTAAATGCGTAATCGAGAAGCGCCTTTGGCTGACCGTGACCTCCAGAATCGAGAACAACAAAATGCCACCCGGAGCTCAGAACGATGGCCTGATCCATGTTCTTACCCGGGACTTGCTTGCCCACTTCCTTATAGAGAATAGGATATGGAGCGGCCTTATTCATCCTAGTGATATCGGCGAGCTTTAGGCCAAGATTATCAATAGGATCTTGAATCCAGTAGAATCCGAGCTGATCAAAAGCAGGTTCGATGCGGTCGATAATTGGTGGCTTGGGAATAAGATGCCAAGGCAGATCTGCCATAGTGACCTTGATTAACCTCTTTGTCCGCGACTGTGCAGACTGACTAGTGGGGCTTCCTGTGCTTGCGGCGTTGGCTGCATTAGTATTCGTTGTAGGTCGGTTAGCGGTGTCGCCCGTTGAGGGTAGCTTTTCGGTAACTTGAAGCAATGTACACTCAAAGTCTACACCCCCAGGACCAGGCAGGAAGAGTGAAAATGAAACAATAATACTTGAACTAATAGGTGGGTCATTCTCATTCGCAGGTTTTTGCTCCGGAACCGAGTCAATAGCGAGACGAATTCCAGCCTGCCCCTTGCCCAAATCGATTCCAGTTAGGAATGTAGGCACGGATTCAACAATGCCCTTGCCACTATTGCCGAGAAGAGCTGTGAGGATTTCGCCGACCGTAGCCTTTACTCCAGCTGCCGCGTGGATTTGGGCTTCGAATTCCCAACCCGAACGGTCCCGGCGGAAGGCGAGGTCAAGTTCGACCACACTGATAATAAGATCCGCATAAACGTAGAACTGGCTGGCATCACCGGTCTTGGAGTCATAATCGTACTCAATGCTGAAGCGCTTGATCGTCAGGTGGCCAAGGAGATCGGTGACGATTCCGGCATCTTCTTCGGGAAAGAGCTGACCTAGTAATCCGAGATTGAGCTTGTCGATAGTTCCATAGAGCTGGAAAAACTTTTCTGTCCCTCTCGATACAAGTTCTATACTGGCTTTTATTGAGGCAGGGTCATAATAATCCTCGTTAGCTGAATCCTCTGAGCCCGGTGCTGCCAGGTCGATCTCCGTTGACAGCTTGATATTGTAACTACTCTGGTTTGGGCCGCTCTTTGTGCCGTCTTCGTTTATCGCCCAGGTATACCCTGCGTAAAGCGTTACTTCTGCAAGCGATATGCCGAGATGGTTGCGCTTGGGGTCGGCAGTTGCGGCCAAAGTGCCCGTGAAAGAAATAGTATTTCCATCGACGTCGACCTCGAGATCGGTGATGGCGAGATCAACAAAATCAGAGGGGAGTGGCTGAACAAGCATAAGCGTTTAAAGTAGACATTAATCTAGGCACTCGACTTACTGGATGGCCCGTTAAAATCGAGGTCAAATTGATCTCCGTTAGGGCAGGTTGCGAGGGACGAATTGTTCGTGTTTCCTCGAAGTTCGGCATAATTTGAGGCGCCATCCAATCATGTTCATCTGTTCCAAACCAGACGCGGCCTTTCAAACTGTGTGGCCATGTGCGCCCTTTAGTCCAGGTGTAGGTGAACTCAACTCAAGTTAATACATGATGTCTAGAGCCAAAGATTACGGTAGGCTTACCAAAAATATAACCTCATTACCATTTTGTGCTGCATCTTTCCACCCTGGAACAACTTCCACGTCCACACTCACCCGATCAATGGAGCCCTTGCTACATCTCATCTCGACGCGTTTCACGCCTGCAATGTCCAGCTTCGGGAAAGACTCTAGGATACCGCCTAGTTTAACATTGTCCAGCAACGTCTCAAGCCAATCAAACATATCAGCCAGAGTCGCTCCATGCGAATGGTCACCTATCCCATCAAATTTGAGCGTCAAAATGATAGACGTTCCGCCCATGGCAAGATCGAAGTCCAAATCAACTGTCATTGTCTTTGCCTTGTTTCCAGTGCCAAAATGTAGGTCGAATGACAGTGCCACCTCAAGGTCACGATGAATGTCATAGCCATCACGTGTTGGAGCGCACAAACTTGTCTTTCGGCTGACGATTGAAATGTTGTCCATGTTCAATGACTTCGGCATCCAGTCGTCGAAGAACTCCTTCACTTTCTTTTGCAATGGCTCGGACAGTATCCACTCCATTCTCTGGACAGTCATATTATTCTCAAGGGGCATGAACCATATCATTCCTTTGTTCAAAGTGAATTCTTTTGGTTCTCCCAAATCATGAGCAAGAGCGTGGATAACTGCTCCTGTAGAGGCTCCAATGAGGCCGGTATATTGTAAGATTTGCCCAACATTCCACCCATCGGTGCTTGATCCAATTTTATCGAGACCAAGAGCGAGAAATGTATGGTAGGGAAAGATACCGTTTGCAGGAATCCCGGTCGGGTCCATTTTAGAGGCAAAGTTCCCGCTTAAGCTGGACGTACTGAATGCGAGCTGTGGGTAGTCTGTTATGCTTCCAGCATTCACAGTAACTCCAGTAATGTAGGTAGAGGTGGTGGATGATGGTACGGGGATCAACATGAGGTTGACCATGGCATTAACGCTTGTTTCATCCTCATCAAGTGCACGCAACATCCATGTTCTGAAAACATCCTCAGAGACGAGTTTCCCAGTCGACTCAGCGACAAAGAATGGGTACTGGAACGCTCTCATAAACATGCCATAGTTTTCCTCTGGAACAATTTGCATTGGATTTGATCGACCTGATGCAGACCAAATATTCTGGAACGAGGCTGGTATTAGGTCTATTGGTCCTGAAGGCGCAGAAGCAACGTCTCGTCTGATGTTAATAGGTGGAGCCTTTTCAGAGGTGTGAGTGTTAGCCAAAATGGTAGATTGAGCGCTGGAGCTCGAGGCCACCATCTTTCTCTTCCCAAATGGATCTATCAAAGGGTTATTTCTGAGGCCTAGATTGTTATTGCCGGGGTTACTAAAAGGACCGCCTGTGGCGAATGGTCCTGGAGCGTTGGAAGTCAAAGTACTGAACCCATAATTTGGGTTCGTAAACACTGCCGGAGGAAAGGTCCCAATAGCAAAGGGCGGAATAGGGTTGCTATAGTAGGGGTAGGGATTATGGTAGCTTGTGACTACAAGACTATTTCCATACATAGAAGGTATCGCAGTGCTATTGGTGTTGAAGGATAGACCTCCATTGGAGATGGGGCCGACAGCAGATGAACTGCCACCCATGGATATACCGCCCAAGGATGTTCCAATAGCACGTGTATTTGGAAATGCATTCCAAGTTTGCGGGGGAGGGGCTGGGGTTGGTGTGACTGGATTGCTCGGGATGAAAGCTGGAAACGGAGATGACAGGTTGTAATAGCCCATCTGTGTGCCGCTGGCACGGATGTTTAGCAATGCAGGTGGCGGAGGGGGGATGTAAGTATTAGTGTTGGGGTATATTGGCAGGAAATTCGGAATGCAGTAGGTGCCCAGCGAACCAGGCGGTGGCGGAACAACTATGGTACCCATTACAGGCGTGACAGGCGTGCCTGTATTAGGAGGGTTGTCGGGGACAGAGTTGCTCCTAGATCTAACCGTCTTCCTTTTCTTTCGAGGGCGAGTCACACCGGGTGGCTTTCTAGAAGGAGTACTAGTTACGGAGCAGTCCACTCCTATGTCCTTGTACCGCTTGAAGATATCGCCGCCTGTATATCCAACTCCTCCGGCCTGCAAGGCAGTCATATTGTGGGTGACTTCCATGCTGAATCCATCCAAAAAACTGTCTTTTGCGTAGCGGCGAGGGCGGTCGTTTGGACGACAGTGAACCTTTACGTACTGGATTTGCTCGTCGGCGCCGATGATGTTGTAACCGGTGTCTGCGTTGAAGTCTCCGACGACTTTGAACGGGGCAGTCAGAATTAATGTTTAATGTCCAAATTTTGACTAAGGACTATACTCACATCCCTGGTGTTGCTGAGGCTTTACAAGAGAAATGAAAGGCCACGCTTCCAACACGGCATTGAAGATCTTTCGAAGCCTAACTAAAGTATCTGTCACGCCCTTCAGGGGTTCACGATAATCGACTGTCTTACTGCCGAGGAGTAGTATCATGTAGTACATCGAGTCTAGATATTTCCGGACTTCAGGGGCGACTTTCAGTACCGGGATGCTCCAACTATCGAAATAGACTGTGCTAATCGAACTGCCGTCGATGATCTCCTCAAAATCAGGCAATCCTGTGGAGGGATCTGTTTTTTGATTAAGATAATAGGGGAACGCAGTCGATGTAAGGATACCGCGTGTTTTCGGCTTCACGATATTTTCCTTTTTGGACAGGTCCACTGACGGATCCTTAGGCATAACTGGGGGTGGCACGTATCGGAGCCCCTTGGTCACCCGCCACCACAAATGAATCCATAGAAGCACATCGTATTCTATCATAAATTATAATTAGTAATTCAGAAGACTCAATTTGAGAATCCAATGGAGGTGTTTAACTTCTATTTTCTTTCTGATGTACATAAATAAAACTAGAACGTACTGGGATGACCATATTGCGTAGTCGCCGCACTAACAACAATATTTCTTGGCCTTAGATGCTGTATCATCTCGGTGGGCGTCGAATCAGTTGCACCGTGATGGCTCAATTTGATGCTCCTCACCGACTGGAATGGATTTCTCCCCACCCGAATCCAAGCGACTATCTTCATTTCATTGCCCCAATCTGCATCGCCGGCGGTGAGTTGCGATATTTGACCATCTGACCAGACGAGCAAGGAAATAACAGAGACTGCATTGGCCCGTTTGCTGTCTTTGGAAGCATCAAAGCCTGTGTCTACGATTTTTCGGGTGTTGATGTTGAAAAGCGGGTTGCGACTATTGATTAGGTGAGGAAAGGGTGAGCTAGGGGTTACAACAGACTTTGATTTGAGTTCGAATGGTGCCGCAGAAGGTGGACCAGAGTTGGACATGGATGTGTTGGCTGGAAATAAGCCTGAGGAGGTGGCAGGGAGCGGTGAAAGCGTTGAGTTAGTAGGCGATGATATATTGGTAGTTACAGGAGGTGAGGAGACAGTAGATGTGGAATCCGAAGGAAAGTGGAAGGTGTCGGTACCAACGAAATGCTTGAAGTACGATTTAATTTCGTCCTCAGCCTCTTCCAGCCGCTCTGGGTTGAAGACAGAGTCGTATAAAGTAGAGTCAACTGTTTTGTTAAATTTAGGAGCATAATCCGCTTGAAGCTGCTTAATAGCCGCTGCAAACTTGTCAGTGATGCCATCTTGGTTCTCACCGCAGCATTGGTTGTTGGCGGCGACGATACAAAGCGTTGGCATTGAAAATGTTGATGTTGCGCCGTTGAGCATCCGTTCATGATGTGCTTCCGCGAGCTCCTTTGGATTTGTGCATTTGAGAACGGCGGCGAATTCAGGTCTTAAATTCGTGAATAAGTTAGTTCCCAAAATACAATCGTTTCCAGCGCGTATCTTGCACAATTTCTTTGCCCATTCCTCATAGGTGCGCGCTCTTCCTCTAGGTTCGAACTTCGAATTCCAGTCAAGGTAGCCTTCCAGGACAACAGGTTTTCCATCGGTGCCAGTATGAACCTGAGTGAGCCCGTCGTCGTTGTACCAGACCATTCCTTTATCAGAGCAAATAGCCTCTGGCCACGTTAGCACATACGGATTACCCCGTGATGAAAAGCCAAAAACTTTTTCACCCCAATATGGGGCATAAATGTACGTCTCTGCTCGATTCAGACGGTCTGCAGGTGCTGGCGTTGTCGTAGATGGAGTTCCCCCGCCTCCTGTGGTGGTCGGCGGTGGCGGAGGGTCTTCATACTTACAGTAGGGTGACAGATAAGCCGTCAATGGAGCACGGGCACTGACGGGGTCCCTCGACTGATCGAGGATCAAATCATCGCTGATAAGAGTAAGAATACCGGCGTAATGGTCCTGATCCCAATGGGTGATCAAAATGCTGTCGAAAGGCGGGAATGTCAATCCAGTTCTCCCTCCCTGTTGGTCGTCAAAGTTGTAAAATTCGCGGACTCGGGTATGTAAAAATGTTCGAATATTAATGGATCCATCTCTCTGTTTCCCGCCGTCTATGAGAACGGCGCGATGGATGAATGGTTTCAGATTCGGGTTGGCTTTGAGTTGGTCCAGCGTTGGATGTTGTACCAAATAATAAATGGCAGCGTCTCCAGTACCGATGTTGAGATGATAAATATCCACGCTGAGGTCTGCCTGTGCAAGCGCCTCGTTATCTAAGGGCTTACCGTCATTCAGGGCCCATCGCAATTGACCGGAACTTGATGATGGAGATGGCGAAGAAGATGGGAGCGATGGTTGTCGCGTGACTGGCGTAGGCGAAGCAATGCTTGAGCTTGAAATGCTCGAGCTCGTCGAAGGAACACTGGGTAAAGACATATCGAAGGTCGAAACAAGTTGCCTTGAAGTGGCCGAGCTCGAGGATGACTGCTTAAGCCGAAGAGACGTCAACGAGAGTGGGTAGTATCTTCACGACTAAAACTTCCCAGCTCTATAGATGATCCTAACCTTGACGTATACCATTCTTGAGAGTAGTGTTCGACTTCTTTAGAGCAAGTTACTCGCAAGTCGAGACCCTTGGTTTGCTAATGGAATAATTAGGGAGCTGCGATGCAATTTTGGGTGCCTCAGCACTCTTGGCAAGCAGGAGCTGGCGTGGGAGAAGTGAGCTGCATGTTGCATACTTCTAGCATGGTATCATGAGCCGGTCGATGTTGGGTTTCTGTCTGCAGCCAGGGTGCTCACTCCGCAGCTGTGGCTGAGTGCAAGGAACAGCGCTCCTGCTCGTGCATGCCGCATGGCCAGAAGCTGAGTGGCGTATCGTGCTGTGGGAAGACTAACGTCTACCGCGTTCGTGTTGCACGGCCCAATAGGCCTACTGTACTCCACATGATCAAATAAGAGTCACGAATCCGTTGCCGAGACCAACACCATGGGCATAGCAATTGTGTCCTGAGGCAAGAAGATCCAATTTGTTCTGGGCCCTCTCGAATCTGTCGGGTCTTCCAAGCCTTTCGAGTCTTCCGAGTCTTTCGAGTGGTTCTGTGGATAATAGCTTGGCGTGCTTGGCCCCCCTCCTCCAGCTCTTAGATGGACTGCTAGCGGCTTGGCATTGAATGCACTCTTTCCATACAAACCAGCTTAAACCCGAGCAATCCACCCTAAGGAAGGTTAGGGAGGGTGGGGGAGAGGTCATACATACAAGGGTTTCTACATAGTACAGAGTACTATTGCCTTACCATCTTACCATCCTACTACTACCTTGGCGCAATTTTCCTAATAATACAGAAATACTCGAGACTTGGCCATCTGCCAAGACCTCTTTGGTGCAATTCGGCGCTAAATACGCAGCACGGACTCTAAGTCAAAATTGGCTTTCCATGGTTCCGGCCTTTGGCAACTAATGGCTGAACGGGCATCAGCTTGCTAAAGTTATGCAAAAGTCGCGTCTGTGGCTTTGTGCGGCTGACGAGCTGAGCTGTCGTGACGGAGCTTGAGCTTCACTCCTGGTTTGTCTTCTTTTTTGTTGATCAGCAATAAGAATTTGTTTTTACGATCCCGTCAGTCGCGTCTTCCCCGGATCTCTCTCCAAGTCTTCTCGTTCGAGCTACTCCCTGCAGCTTTTCCTCTACAACAAGGGACCAACTCCGGCAATATCTTAATTTTCTTGAATCTCAATATAGACCACGAGATCTTCACCACCATTCTTGAGACATATGGTACCCACAAAATGACCCAAGCACCACTCTCAACCAGGCTTCCAGCAATAATCCTTACGATCATCCCACTGCTATGCCTAATTCCATCTTTCGTCCTCGCAGCCTACTCCTCGTCCCACAAAGATTGGACTTGGCGGACGGAATATGATCAACAATCGCATGGATTCTTAGGCATCACACACCGTGGACCTTTCCAAACTTGCGTGTTGACCACGAAGCCAAATTCACCAGACGTGTGCACTCACACCTTGAAGCCGGGCGGATTGTGCGACGAGAACAGCCGCGCAAGAGGCGATAACATGCATTTCTGTCGGCAATTGACGCTCGGCGGGCGGTTGTTGTATAGTGGTGATGCACTGCTTGGTGCGGCTTTGCTGGGTGTACTCGTCCTTACCGCGAGCACCGCGATGCAAGTCCTGCGGTCTGCAAACGGGACTTATGTCCCGTCGTTATTTGGATTGGGTTATACTGCTCCTGCTTCGACCAGCGTGCATCACCGCAATCGCCACCACGCACTTGCCACACCGACAGCCTTGCGGAGTGCGAATCACACACCTCTGGCCTATGTCACCTTACTCACGCGCCTCCTCTCCGCGCTTTCATCTTTGCTTCTCCTTACTGGTACCTTCATAACGACAAATACCCTCGTGAACATCCAGTACCCGATCGGAGATTGGTACACTACTGGCAATCCGGACAACTTCGACATTGTGACGCAAGATTTTGCCGGACCTTGGTTGATGGGTAAGGCAGTGGGCTGGTGTGCCGCTGGCGCGGTGCTGGCTGGTGTGGCTTCATATCTCATTGGATTGGTCTGGGAGGTACCACAGGTTGGAGTTGATTCCACATTTGCGGGACTAGGCGCTGCTGTTGAGGGAGAGTCGAAGGATACTAGCAAGGAAGTATAGCTGAAGTAGGTAATAGAAGGCAGGATGTGAAATTTTATGGCAAAAGGAAATGTTCTAAGTATCTACCACCTCCCGTCAATCCTCGTCTGAAAGGGAATTCCTCGCATCACTCACGCACTAACATGCGTAAAATAATCCACCAACCTTGCCACATTTCAAATTATCATACCAAACTCCATGTCAATTGTTAGAATTTAAAAGAGATAATAATGCAAGCCTAAGCGCGGAGAGTTGAAAGTGCCTGCTCTTGACGCCTTTTCGCATGCCGATTCCAAAGAGTGTGGAGCGAGATGAGAGGCCAGTTCAGCTAGGTTACAAAAGCCCCTAATGTAGCGGTATATGCTTAAGTCTTAGATATCAGACCGCCGGTCTTTCGTAGTTGTCCTCGAGATAGAAAAGAGCCTGTGTACCTTCAGTATATAGTTTATAATGCAGCATCGCTCAAATGTTCTGCCTTTGCATTCCGCGATGAGTTATATTCTGCGTTGACTTGAGAATACACGGGGGTTCGACGTTACATTCTACGTCAACTCATGGATGTTTAAGATTAATACTGCACATAGAAAATCTAGCTGCACTACGTCATCTGCTGGCCAGGAGGCGGACCCATAATCGGCTTCTTAAGCTGCAAATATCCCTCAATAGCCGTGTATGGGCCCTTCTCAAACTTGGGCTTGTTATCCAAATGAGTGATTACAAACGGGTTCCAGTGAGTTTCCTTTGTCGGCAGCTTCCCTGGGGTGGCTCCGGCCGATTGCACATTTCCTCCTGCAGTTGAGACACTCCCTGAGGAGGTATCTCCAGTACCAGATAAATTATTCCTACTGCCAGAAGAAGCGTTATTCCCACCACCAGATACTGGTTTAGCCACGGTGCTAGAAGCATTCTCTGTAGCGCTAGGAGCACTGTCGGCTTGAGAAGTAGTATCAGGCACCCTTGCAAATGGCTGCAGCCAGTTCCACTCAGCACTCTGAATCGCCGGAATCGGAATACCCTTGAACTTCAGTGGCGGCGGCGGCTTCCCTTCCACTGGCTTATCATCACTCGTATCTTCAACCTCCTTTAAGCTCAGCAGATTAATATCCTTGGTCAGATTCCTCTTCGGGTTATATTGCTTCTGCAGATCAGGCGTCGTGATGAGTAGAGGGCCCATACTAAAGAATGCAGTCATGCTCTGCATGGCGGCTTGCAATGACCACGGCGGGAGTTGTAGAGACTGAATAGGCAAGATGCCACTGTAAATGTGCAATTTTGAGAAAGGGTCGAAGAGCACACCCGCGATCTTCATTTTGGCCCAGTGCTTTTCGGCCAGTTCGTCCGCCGCGGCTTGAACGGC
>KV749557.1:19630-30512 GCA_001692915.1 Glonium stellatum
TGTTGTCATCAACTTTGTTGATAAGAAGGTCCGGCTCATCTACTGCGTTTAGGTTGAGGTGGTATGGCTTTACGGAGGGGTAGTTCTCCGGCTGGATCATCTCAGTGGGCGGATCGCCGCTTGGATAGTACGTGTACACTGTATTTAGGTTGAGCTCGTCACCAAAGTTCTCAAAATTGTCGGCCGGCCCGAAAAAGCCGACAAGTCCGTCGTACACCCGATCTGCGTCACCAAATTTAAGTGGGAAGTTATAGTCAATAAGGTCTAGCTCATTCGGCGTCTTGGACACTGTGGATTGATTTTTAAACGGAGGCTGAGCAAGTTCAAGGGAATACCCTATATTGGCCAGCGCAAGCGGTCGTCCGACTATGCTAGATAGGAAATCGGCATATGTGTTTGGAGTATGTGCAATGGAATCTAAGGAATTGTTCACCATTTGGATAAAGGATTTTAGGTAGGCTCGATCCTTGAAACGAGCGAGTAAAGCATCCAGTTGGACGAGTTTGGGCTGCAGCTTGTCTCCATGAAGGTCTTTGAGCCCATTTTCAGGCTGCTCGAATGGCGCCCATGAAGGAGTCTCAGTTGTGCCGGATGGCCCACCCTGACGAATTTCGCGGTAGAACTGTCCATCGGGAAGGAACACTTGCAATGCATATTCTGCGTAGTTAACAACGAGGTAGCCCCAAATCGGATTCTCGTCCTTCCACTCCGAGCAGGGGCGCCAGAGGCCTGTATTCCCAGCCTTCTCATCCCAGTGCATAAATGCCGCGTTAATCCGGGCATCTTGATTGATCGTAGGAGGGTACTGCGCAAACTGGCAGCTACCAAAAGGGTCTTTGCCAACTGTCTTTGCTTGTTTGAAATCAGGCGTATCAGGATCAGAGCTCAAATGCTGTGGATGGAAGTATTCGCTGAGCACAGGATATAGAGGCGGAATCTGATTTGTCGGTGTCGGATCAATGGCTGAAATTGCCTGTCCGAATTTGTCAAATATGTCGAGTCGTGTGAACTTGAACTGACCGTGACAGGCGGGTTTGAAGGGCGCAATACTGTCGTCGGGGAAGGGGACATGGTTGGCAAAAGGTACCTTATCAGTCTCAATATCCATTGCTTTAATCTGGTCATTATCAAAACCCGCTCCGTCCTTCGCAGCATTGATGGCTGCCTGAAATGGCACTACCGCTTGGCCTGGAGCTCGGTAGGAAGGCTTCAAATGTGTGCCATTGAGCTTCGTCACCAGA
Organism: Glonium stellatum; assembly: GCA_001692915.1. Lineage (NCBI taxonomy): Eukaryota > Fungi > Ascomycota > Dothideomycetes > Gloniales > Gloniaceae > Glonium > Glonium stellatum. The sequence goes on from KV749557.1 coordinate 20,872, forward strand.
TGGTCCTGGAAACCGGAAAGAGGAGCGGATAGGTAATTCATCTGAGAGATACGAGCCAAGAACAGGTCTCGCTTGGCCTGGTCCTTATCTGCAGCCAGCTTTTTGTCCTCGTTCGTGGCCGGCTCATATTTCAGGTCGTCCGGGAGATCGCTTCTAGAGGTAGAATTGAAGAGCTGCTGGATATTCACCTTAAGGTTGAAACCGGGCTGGGGTAGGATGAGAACTCGGCCTGTTATGACTCGTTCATCAACATGTTTGTTGACTGTGTCGTTCGCTAAATCCTGGATCGAGGCTTTATCTTTTATGCCGTATCGCCAATGCTTTAGATTCCCTACCGTTGGACTCGAAACGACCTCCATAAAGCCCCAACTATCGAAGGGTATATGGTAGTATCGAATCTCCCACTCCATGAAAAGAGGGAACCACGGTTGTGCTTTCCATTGGTCTCGGCCTTGACCTTTAGCGTCGAGACTATCAACAGGAGCATGATTCTCTATGTGGTCGTGATAGAGGGGGTAGACACCTGGATTTGGTTCCTTCCATGAATCTAGAGACCCCTCGGTTGGGTGAAGGTTGAAAAACTCGGAAATAAGGACTTTGATTCCACTTTGAATAGCAGCGGGTACACGAGGCGTGATTTGTTTTCCCAAAAGGTCACCTAGATGTTTCCATCCGTCTGGAAGAGCATCAGGTAACTGGTTTGGCTGTACCTGTGAGCTCAATCGTACTTTCAAAGGTAGGGTCCAGTCGACCGGCCAAGGATTAGTTACTCCGGGAACTAGAATGGTTGGATCTTTCTGCGTGGAGAATCGACCTTGTGTCCCTCTCTGAACAAGCCTCGTCTTTTCATCTGTGCCGCCCAGAGGTATTAAGCAATTATCTCTCACTGTAAGTAGCTTCAATTTCTTTTTCCTAAGGCTGTCAACAATGGTGAACTGCGCTTTAGTTCTGGCAATCAGAGTATCTCTTTTCGAAACGTCTTGCAAGTCAGGATCAGCAACGAACTGCCACCATCTCGCGAACAAATTCCACCGCTCGGCCTGGAGTTCTCGGGTGACTGAATCTAAAGCCAATTGTGCTGCATTCAGGCTCGCGAGATCTCGTAATTGTTGCCCACTTGGGTCAAAAACCTTGTCTGTGCGGCTTGCGGTACCGGCCTGGCCGAGGTCCGCATCAGCTGCCGAAAAATGCCAATGACATCCAGAGTCCTCAGCGGGCTGGAAGTTATTTGCCGAAAGCATGTCTATTGCCTCTTGTTGAGAGTCAACATCATCTGCCTGTTTCAAAAGGAGCGTCTCAAGAAGGATAATGTCCGCCTCGATGTTTTCTATCTCGGCATCATCTGCAGGAAGGTTCTTCGCCGTTTTCAACTCCTCTTGGTGTGCACGAACATATGCTAGTACTGCATCTAAAGCAGTTGCTCCCACAGTCACCGGATGAGACAGCTTGTTCGCAAACTTCTGTGCCGCATCATTAGCCGGGACGTTGACAGTCGTGGATTCAGAGTTGTATTGGACGGTATATATTGCCCCATGGCACAGAAGTCGATTCACGTCAACTTTTGTACCCTCCGGAAGCTCTAACTTCATTTGCATTGAAAGACTCCGGAGCACAGAAGACAAAGAGGTCGAACCTAGCACTGGGTCGTCGTCAGGATTGGCATGCCAGCCAATCACATAGTAGCTTGCAGTCGCCTGGGAGAGGTACGACTTCGTGCCGTCCGGGTTTTTCCAGCCAAAATTGTCGAGCATAGAAAAGACGTTCGAATTGTGCGGCACATAGTCTGCAAAGAACGGATTGGCCGCCCCAACTACATTCAACGGAACGTAATTCCCAGCGGTCTGAGGCGAAAACTCCTCTTTCCAGGTCTCGAGTTCAAACCGTCTCCCAATAAAGATTTCGGCTTGTCCGTCAAGTGAATCCAATTTAGACTCACCTTTGACAAAAGGAGCACATTCAAGTTCAATGTCGACATCGCGATCGAAGGTTTGTATGTTCCTCAGCCGATTGCTCTCGATGACCCATGCAGTGAGCTCGTTCTGTTTTTCAGTCTTGATAGCATCTTCAGGTTTGAAAGAATTTGCATGTAGACGACGTATGATTAGCCACCGATCAGGAGCGTTTCGGAAAGCCGGAGCTCTCGAGTCCCTGCCGTCTTTCGTTCCATCATGATCATCGCTTGCGGTACCAGACCGGTAAGCACGTGGAAGCATCCAATGCAAATGAACACCTTGCCGTTCTAGTCGGGGTTCCAAAGTGGCAAGGTCAGTGAGGCGAGGATTGAAGGTTGCGGGAGAAGCATTATGAAGATCATGATACGGAAGCACGTCAGGTGAGATCAATGATGAGTCTGTTCGAAGAAATGTGAAATTTGGCTGCGACAAGGGAGCAAGCGTTGCGGCATTCGGATATTGCCCACTGGTTGGCGGTCAGAGGTGAGGCTTTTGTAAGGGGCTGTGGTAGATTCCGATATGTAAGTTACCATGCTGAGGGATTGATGGCATAAGCATCAACTTTAACGGGAACGAGAAGAATTGAAGTTGGTGATGAGCCTGTTGCCATTGAAACTGCCTGAGAAGTGGGGTGTAAATTTGAGCCTAGATTGGTTAGTCAATGATTAGTCAAGGCTGGTATTTATACCCGTACCTAAGTATCCTTCAAATGCGTCGTGTCGCTTCAGACTCTCACATGAACAATGTCATTTCAACCGAAGAGCCAGAATCGAATTCCAAAGCAACGGCTGCGGATTAACATCATCATCATCCAATCCGTTGCGGCTGCAAGTTTAGGTACCGTGATGAGTTCTAGCTCCATTATCCTTGTCTGCACAAAATTATACAGTCCCTTGGCACAATTAGTGGCTGGCGGCTAGATGAGACTTTCTCAGCTCATGCACCCTATCTTCAGCTCCTGCAGACACACCCACAGACGCTAATGTATGAAGGTTTGGCTTTGATGCATTTCGAACGCTTGGCGACTGACTATTCAAGTTGTGGGACGATGAGGTCGAGCGTCAGCTGGTTAGGTCCTCCACGGCCTCCCACACATGGTCTGCTCTCCAATGCTGCTGGGAGCCCGGAGAATTGACCTCTCCCTACCATAGCTCTAGATGTGGGATGCATAGATGCGCGCTTGGCACTCTGTAGCACTTGCAGCTAGTAACCGGAAATTTAACAGCACTTCTCATTGCGGCTACGGAAATCTGAAGACTCACTTTTATCCCCTACGTCGGCTAACAGAGGTTATTGCCTATTGCTTCACGTCGAGACAACCAAGATGGAGGCATTTCTTACTCCAGACAATGCCCGGTTACGGGTGCTGAAGCACTTGCGAAACCAGGCATCGAGTTTAAGTCAAACTCGCGAACTTGCAGTAGCAGGCGCCGCCGTTGGTGGCTCTGGGGATGATATACCCGACCCCAACAAGCCAAAAGAGCTCAGTCCCGGCATGATGAAACTCTACTCTTATTATGGTACGGCGAGGCACTCAACTGGTACTCTAAGATTTCGCACTAACATCGCGAAGCACCGAGTCTACAGGGGGGGAAGCATAACATTGTTGTAACCCAGACAGTTATTCATCCAGACTTCAAGCCTGACCCTCCATCCGAAAATTCTCCTAGCAGTGGAGGTTCAAATGCTCTTAAAACATCTAAACCCATCCTCAATGAACATGAAGCTGTGTTAATTTCCACGCAAGAGTTTAATGTGAATGCACCGCGCTTTGCTCTTCCTCCGGGGATAATTCACCAAACCTATCCGCCTCAGGGTCTTGGGGATAGCAACAATGTTTTACCGCATATTGTTTTTGAAGATCCCCATCTTCCTTGGGAAAATGAAGCCTCGAGTATCGATACTCGGGAAGAATCCGCGACAGCGAATAATCCAACTACAGTACCTACTACCGGTCCTGGAGACCCGCCGAAAACAGAAATCCACTCTCTGCCACCACCAAATCGCGCAGCCACCGCAGCTATCAAGGGTAATCCAGTAAAACCAGGTCGTAACATGGTTCCTTGGCTCGCGCTTTTTACGTTTACGGAAGACGAGCTTAAATTAACCTCTGCGCAGATGATGTCTAGGAGCAGCGGAGGTTTCTTTCCAGAAGGACCTCCGAAAATCCCGCCCAAGAGCTTTCCTGTGCCTCCTGATGGCCGGGGTCAGGACAGAAGTACTTTCTCAGTTAAGATGACCATAGAAGAGTACCTAGACCTTGATCGGCCCGGAGACGGAGTAGGAGTTGATGAGAACAATCACCCCGTCCCGGTGCGGATACCAATAAAGAAAGATGAAGAAATTCTTCTGGACCAGCAGGTTGATGTTATCTTTGTGCCAAAGGGTCTATTTGAGAGCTTCTTCTGCAGCTATAATGACTCCGGGACCAGAGTTCTAAACAAAGAAGATATTACTCCTGCTACAGGTGAGACGGCTTCTCAAGACGATAGCATTCCCCCTCGAGATAGTGGCGTCCCTCAGGGCAGTGGTAATGCTTCGAAATCAAAGGGCGGTATCCCCGACTTACATCGCTATAAATACCTTGCCCATGTTCGAAATGTCAACACCAGACACATGGCCGGAGCTGGGATTGAGGATGATGGACTCTTTTCAGTCATTCATGGCCACAGGACAGGCCCGCTCGATGTGAAAGAGCCGAAACCTATGATTGTACACCTAGTTTCATTAGAAGGCATTGAGGATCACATCAGGTTCGGAACCCCTCTGGAAAAGAAGAGCCATGTCGCGCTTGTATCCCTTTACAGCTGGACTTATCTTTGTCTGCCACCACAGTCTGTGAATTTCACGGATGCTATGAAGCACATTGGACATACAGTCACAGATGGCGGCGAATGTTGGTTGCGAGCACCCATGGAGCTCATTACAGCAATGGATGGCGCCGGAGCGAGCAATGTACCCCCTTTTAGACACCGTCTAGCCAATCGTATGAAAGACGGTTTTGTCTTACTGCGCTCATTGTTACAGACTGGTGAAGAGACGGTCTCATTCTACCGAGGCCCGCTAACTCCGCAGTACGTACCGCCAATCAAAGCAGCCTGGTGGCCATACCAAACCAATTTCTCGACAGATTACCAAATTCTTGACCGGCTTTTGGGCATTAAAGACATATCCTATTCTGCAGCATGGCAACTTGGACGGACCCTGGGCATCGCTGATCAGGCTTTCTCGGCCGCACTTATACGCCTCAGAAGTAATTGTCAGACCACAGGCCGGAGGGGTGCATTAAAAAAAATGGTTGCAGATCAAGCCGCAAAATCAAAGGCCGGTCTATTCACCGGTTTAGCTAAATCCATGGAAGTTTTAGCAACCTTGGGATCCGCTGCCGCTGGCGAAATTAAAGTCGACCCGACGAACAGATTCGCACTCGAAAATCCCCCACCACCTACGTTTATTCTCACCAATTCTAGTGAGACTAAGCCTACTGAACCTGGCGACGCCCAAAAAGATTTGTTAAATGATCAAATTTCTCAGCACGTTACGTTTCTCACATCTGGCAAAGACCAGATTCCTCCAGCGGTGAAGAGGGCCACTGACGAAAACCCAGCACCGGATGACAGCGACGAGGTCTTTATACCGTTTAATGAGATCAATGTCCCCGTATCCCCCGATTGGCAGATTGTCCAGTCATGGATCATGAATAGTCTCTTTCTTAAGAACATCCCTGCACACTATTTGATTCCCGATCCGTCGTTCCTACCTCGCGAATCTATTCGCTTCTTTTACATCGATACGAACTGGATGGATGCGTTCATCGACGGTGCACTAAGCATCGGAAACCATCTTAGCCAGAAAGATGATGTCGTGAGGCAGTCATTCAAGCGTGCCCTTAACAACTATCTAAAGACGCCATACCGGAACGACCATCCAGAGTTAAATTACTTTCCTCAAGTTCCGTGCTTCGGGTTCTTAATGAGAAGTGCCGTCGTCAAAGCATTTCCGAACCTAGAAGTCCATGCGCCTTGGCCAAAGGTAGACGATCCTGACGCTGACAATGAAGTGAAAGGGCCCTCTCGGGAGCCAACACTTCGCCTAGAAACTATTGAAAAAGATGTTCTTCTTTGCCTCTTCGACCGAATGCCAGGAGCGCCCAATGTGCCAACCACGCCAAATCTATACCACTGGGACCCCAAAGTGCAAATCACCATCTCACAGCCTCCGCATCAGCAATGCTTTCGGCTTGGTGTTCCTGACGGAGTAAGGGGCGAGGACTCTTCGGTTGAAATGTCTTTCAGACATATGTTCACAACAGACGATACGCCAACCAGCGACATCAACCATCCCGACCAACCATTTGACCCGCACAGTCCTGTTGCTATAATCACTTGGAAGCAAGGGCAAACGCCTGATGTCAATCCGCTGGAGCCAAATGCAACCACAGTTGAGCAAGCCGACCACGAGAAGGCCGAGAAAAACCTTGCGAAAGCCAGTCTTCCTACTAACATTTTTGATTGGACTTCTCGCACCATTATATTTCCCGCTTTTGCGTCTGCCTGTAACAGGGTCCTCAGCAACTTCAGCGGGACAAAGTACTTTGAAGACGACGTACCTACGTCTGCCGTTACAGGCACAATGTTAACATCTTTCATCTCTCAAATGATTATTCACATCCCTTCCAACGCTCCAGGATCAACCTCTCCATCGCCACTCCCAGATCCACTCTCAACGGCGCGAAAAATTCGCATCCAGGATGACGATACCAGTAATCCCTCAACTTGGACAAAAGTCCATCCAAAAAATAATACACCAACGAAACTACCGCCAGTTCCAGCCCCCTCGCCCAAAGATACGCACATGTCGCAGCCAGAATACCCGCCTTTGAGAACCACCCCGTCAGCTATAATCAACAAAAACACACACCCCCCGATCCCGACGGACGAACAAACAAAGAACCAACCCTTGCTCAATCGCGACATTGGGGCTCAGTTTATCGCAAGCGCTTATGCTCTCCGCCAGCAAGCCCCTGGCCCCGGTAAAATTGCGCCCATCGCCGTATATGCCGACGATCATGACACTAGAAACATACCAATCGACCTTGTCATCACGCTCACGCGCCCCAAAGGCGCACCCAATAGCGACCCGCATAAGCTACAGCTCTACACCGTAGAAGTGGAAGTCCCGCTCGGCGGGAAAGTTACTGACCTAGCAAAATCATATGCCGGCCCAGGCGGGAAAATGATATCGAATCCGCGCTTCAATGTCCACGTCACAATGCACACGGAGAACGGGCAAGATTTCGTACGCTTCACGCTCGTGCCGCGCGCAGTGACGCGCCTTGTACCGCTGCGCTATATTCCCGAGATGAACTTTGTGGTGTGGCAGGTTAGGCCGAATGGAGTGCCTACAAAGAACGTGGTGGGTACAAGAGGCGCGGTGGAGATTAAGATCACAGAGAGCTATAGGAGGATGGATAACGGGAATCCTTTTGATCATTTTGGAATTAGTAAGACGTTCCTGAAGAAAGTTATGGCCCCACCTCCTCCGCTGCCTACGGGCTGAGTCAGTTCTAGCCGGAGAGGAGCCGTTGGTAAAACCGATGGCTTCCAACTTACAATAGCCAATTTTACAGCTGGCTGTCTCTGAAAATTTATGATAACTAATAGTTTCCTAGAATAGTTTTAGACTTTCCCTTGGTGTAGTGCAGATATCAGGTTCTAAAAACCACAGCAGTTTTGCCTATTGGTCCCTTGTTTCTAGCCCAGTAAGATAAGCTAGCCCGGTAGATAATCAAAGTTAGGCATGGAAAACTAATTCATTTGTGCCATTGCCGTTTGTCGTTTCTCTATGTACGGGGAGTCGGATTGTAAACGAGGGAGATTTTGGATGTGTATATAAACTATGCGTATCTTACGAATAGCAACATATAGTAGTGCCCCCTAGAGCTTCGTAGTACACTAAGAAACGGCTACGCTTTCAACGAAGCAAATTTCATACAAGTAGTTTTACATATGACTGGCCAAAGGATCAATCTATATTCGTTTACTACAGTTGGATAATGATCAAGGTTCTCATTGACTATCCCTAGACTCCCTCGCAAGGTCCAATCCTTTACTAAGTGATTTAGTTAATCACAAATCCATTGTTCACGTACCCGTCTTTCCTAGCCCTCTTTCCATTAGCGTTTATGCAGTTAGCCCCTTTCCTTTTAATGCTCTGATCTACGCCTTGGCCTTCCTTCATGCCATTCTCCTGAATGTTGTAGTCCCTTAGCTCACCCCCATGCAGGACGTTCCTCGGATAGCCAGCGTTCTGGATATCAAGAAAGTCATGGAAGGTGAGAGTTGGAGCCTTTCCTTCGCAGATCAGCTTCTCAATCCATCGAGCATATGACTTCAACTGTTCAACCTGGTACACTAGCTCGCCCATGTTGTTTGTAGGGAGATAGTTAACTTTGATCTCTTTCAGCTTAGATGTCCAGATTGTTCCCTCCAGAGTCACACAAATGTTGTTTGGGTCATAGGTTTGCGCTGGTGGATCCCTACAGTTGCAGGGGATATTCAGGTTGGGGTTCCACAAACAGCTGTATGTATGGAAGCTAGGGTCGGATTTAAGCCGTTTGAGAGTTTCAGCTTCGTCATTTCCTAAATCTAAGAAAGTTAGCTACGATATGGACAGGACAAGATACACATACCCGACTCAGGTTCCGCGGGATCATGGTAAGGGGAGCGGTATTGCAATGGGTGCTTGTCCTGTGGTGCACTTGTTAGAGGGCCAAGTGCCTCTCGTCCTAAGAGATGAGACAGTTTGTCATATATATGACGAAGCCTAGCAGAGAGTGGGTCGTCGCGAATTTCACCCCACGGAAAGGCAGGGGCGGACAGGAAATTTTTTCGTATCCAGTCCAAGTCGTCTGGCCAGATCTCCCGTTTAAGAATTTGGTGCTCTATCTGGCTGATCGTTCCTTTGGAATATGGGTAATCAGGAGCCATCCTAATTCCGGAAGGCTGGAGTACAAACTGCACTAATGCTGTAGACTATATTAGTGGAAATCCACAGAACTGTCCGGTGTGGAAGTCTTGTGGACATCTGTCAAAAAACTCAAGAGAGACGCTACTTCTGTAGGTTTACAAACCTATGAATTCATATACTTTCACACATGACTATCTATGGGTGAAATTTCAAATGTGAATTGCTTGAAGGTGAAAGGCGGTCCGAAAACTCTCTTCATATAATGCGAAATTGTGAAGCTTAATATAAACTTTACTTCAATCAAAGAAATGGAAAGGAACTTCTTATCAAGCAATGCCTTAATAATCAGCTAACCTAAGTATACTGTATATTCTAGGGAGAGTTAGTATATTGCTTTCCTTTATTATTCAGCTGCATATCCTCTTGGAGTTCAGTCTTGAAATATTTTGTGGGTTCCAGCATGTTATCAAGGTGAGAACCGTAGCTAGGTGTGCTTTGATTTGATCCATTCAATTGGCTAAGGAATAAAGGTTCGGAGTATCTTTGCGCGATAAAATATTCAACAGTTGACCAAAGACCCTTTCGACCTAATCAGAAAAGAGGTCATCGTAAATTCATGTAGTTTTCCGTAGCCGGCACCGGATTCGAGTACTAGAGACCCCATGCAGTTTTGTTTGATCCACAAGGCATGGTACAAAATTGAGTGTTGGGAAAAGGATG
>KV749561.1:15351-33313 GCA_001692915.1 Glonium stellatum
ACTACTAAAAAGCCTTTCTTTTAACTTTTAACTTATAATTATTATTTTACGCCTATTTTTAAAGCATCCAGCCTTTCTAGTTACCTCCACCCATCTACAGGCGTTGCTTGGCCTCCATCCCGCTTTTAATATAGATAGATAAGCTGGTTTAAGCTAAATATCATAAATCTCTGCCTTAATACCATGCCAAAAATCGTAATATCAATCTAAGTCAAACCGTTTAGACCAGATTATAGATCCTCAATCCAATCCAAACCAAACGAGTTACATAATTAAACGCCCTACCCATTTGGTTTGGACTGTTTGAGCCGGTTCATGCCCCACCCTGCGTACATAGCGGAGCTAGCACTGATATTCCTAATGAGGTCAGCGCCTCATGGCTCGAACCCGACCCAGTCGAGCTTACGTAGAGAATGCCAGAAAGGTCCTTTAGGCGAATGTTCCACTGATAAACATAGATTCCTGGGAACTGCAAAACACGAATTATGAAGTACTGACATCCTGCATACACGCCCTAAATCAAGATGGTTAGAAGCGGTTGAAGTAGTCATTGGGAAATGAAGTCACATACTGACGCGACAACTACTAGATCTAATCACTTTCAGCAACCGTGTGTATCTTCATGCTACTAGAGTCTGACGCTATCAACGTACAGTCTTCTATCTCTAACTTTAACGCAAAAGATTTTGGCATAGAGACGAATGACAACAGCGATTACTGATAGACTCAAGCCAGTAATGAGCAAGGCGTAGCCCAGTGCATCCTGGTTGGGGGGGCCCGTGAAGTTAGGCACTATCCCGGGTGGTGGCGCCAGTGCAGGTCCTTCGAGCGCAGCATGTTGTTGGGCGGGTGTGAGATTAGCGAGCAATGTCTCCATTTCTAAGGGCTTGTAGCAAACTCAAGAATAAGAACTGGCTAGCTTTGAACGAAAACCCAAACGGATAAGGGGAAGACACAACCCCCACCAAGGCAAGAGTACTTATATGTGCCATCCTTGCAACCTCGTAAATAGGCGACATGATACGCTAAGGCCTTCCGTTTCCCTAACCCTCACCATCTCAGATAACGATCTCAAGCTAAGCTACATGAACTACAGAACGGACTTTCAGCTCTTAACGGGCTATTTTTAGCCCGTCCGGGGGTGCATGTCCAGACTTGCTTAAACCATATGCTTGCTTAATTATCCCATACGCTTAACTAACAACTAATTAAGCAAGTCCGTGTATGTCATACCTAATAGCTTTTGCGAATCCTGGCCCTGTAGCGGACTTTTGAAAGCTGTAAGCTAATTAAACAAAATTAAACAGTGTCACACAGCATTAGCCAACGCGGACCCATGGCTGAAACATGGTGGCCTAGGATGAGGGGCAACATTGCGGGATGTGAATCTTTCCATAAGGCCATATTTAATAAGGCCCCTATCCGTTTGAGCGTCGGAGGCGCTGGTGGATCAATAGAGCCTTAGCTCATAGTGGCGCAGATCTACAGTTATTCCAGCTTGCGTATTAACTCTTAAAGCTAGATTCATCGCCTATAATGCGTACTATTTAGATTACCGTAGTTAGTAATAGCAAAGAAGAGGGCAAAATAATAAAAGTAGTAATATATAATACTAACCACTATTACTACCACTACCACTACTACCGTCGCTTTGCCTATTGTGCACGCGTTCTGCGTCTCATACTCTTAACTAATTATAGAAAAGTTCGCTAAAAAGTTAACTTATGATATTAAGCTGGTGGCTTTTATAACGTTGACGGCAAAACCTATAAGGCTCGTAAGAAAACTTACGATAGGATTATAAGAAAATTACGGCAAGGCTTATAGTAATAAAATTTACGGTAGTAAGACTTATGGTGTCTATTTATACACCCTTACTATCTTCAAGCCTTAAAAGAGCTATATAGTAATAAATAACCGTAATTAGTCACTTTTTTTTAAAGTTTTAAGAGTTGCTCCGGCACTATAGGCAGTTATAGATTATTTCGAAACAAAACAAGCACTTAAGGTAAGACTTATAAATCCACGACAACCATAGCACTCCATGACGAAATTGCAACTATAAGGTGCTTCATCGAACAGGGCCTTATACTTTGTCGGCAGGGGTGATTGTAGGGGCATCCGCAGGAGCTTTCTGCAGTCACATACTGGCTTACGTATATAGGTGAGTCCTCACCATCATACCCTGCACCCCCGGGTGACATACTCTCGGGCTACTCATAGTTGACTTACCTTTATCATCATACACTTCAAAAAATTTCTTGGCCTCTATCTCTGCTTCTGTCTGCGCCTCTACCACTGCTTCACCACTTCCTCCCTGGCTCTTCCGTTTGCATGGTTTATATCAACTGCCACGAGTGTCTACGCTACGCTCACTATGGGTCTATTCATGCCTTGAAACATGGGAATAACGGCAAATATTAACAACAATATCAAAAAAATCCATTTATTTCAGCGCAAACCGTTGACTCGCTCAGCACTGCTTTCGTCGGTGAACTTGCAGACTTGCTAGCAAGCAAGCCAAGCCGGCTTGGATCCTTGCGAGGGGGCGCGCAAAGGTCAATTATGGTACAAGCTTGCGTCCAAGGTCACTAATAAGGTCTGTGGAAGTGTGCAAGGCACTTAAATTGACCTGTACAGACGCTCTCGCACGGATCCAAGCCAGCGTAGCTTGCTTATTAGCAAGTCTGCGGCGAAGTACCTCGACTCAAGTTATACCTAATCACACTTCAACTTTATCGCTTGTAGGTCGATAGATTGAGATCCCATCCATAGGCTTTCAATTTCATATGAATTCTGAATTCCATATTTTGCACCTGTTGTTGTGCGATCAGTGAGTTGGTCGTTTACCGAAAAACCGGATCTTTTTCGGGAGGCGTGCATATGCATAGTAAGCACAACTAAGTGCAGCTTCAGCTAATCTCCTTCTTTGACGTACATAGTTTGTAATTATTAGTCTCCTCAATCAACGTCATTTGTTTCTTAGCGTGTTGCGGAAGAAATCGTACAATCAATCCGACCAATTTTCGCCACTTCCACGAACATGATAAGTATTTATATTGCACATTCAGGCCGGTATTCTTTAACTGCGTAAATATCCTTGTCTTCTCATTTGAAAAATACTTCTCACATCAATGGCCAATACTCCTCTATACACGTTAGCTGAAGGTCACTACCCCGCCGCACTAATAACCATGTCAAGGACTGAAAATCTATTTTAGGGTGTCCAGTTACAGACCCGACAGCGACACAACATTTTGGTGGACAGGGAGTGAAGGGCCTCGTGCTTCTACAAGACACTCAACTAATAGAGACTCTTGCACACTTCGCTCGAGAACGAATACCAGAAAGGTTTGACTTTGCGCTGCTCCATAGACTAATATCCGTCTCTACATCGTGCTCATACATTGTTAATTCTAGAGTTGTCCATGCAAGTGCCGCTGGAGCTTTCGGCGAGCTCGAGGTTACTCATGATGTTTCTGATATTACCTCCGCCGCCTTCTTAAATGGTGTGGGGAAAAAATCCAAAGTCCTGCTCCGAATCTCAACCGTTGGTCCCGAGAAGGGCTCAGCCGACACGGTTAGAGATGTCAGAGGCTGGGGGATGAAGGTTTATACTGAGGAAGGGAACCAGGATTTTGTTTTTAATGATATCGTCAGTGTCAAAGCCCGAATAATTTGATCAAAAAGCTGAGATGTAGCCCAGCCGGTCTTCTTTGTCCGAGATCCTATCAAATTTCCCTCCCTGAACCGGTCTCATAAGCGGCATCCGAGGACACATTTGTCCGATCCTACAATGGTCAGAACCCCTACAGATACACCTATAAAACATTCTCACGGCTAATGTCTTGTGTGCTAGTTCTGGGAGCAAGTCTTCGCAATCAAAAGCAATCGAATAGCATTACTAATTATTAAACAGTTTTCACAACAACAATCAGGAAGGTATCCACGCTATAATGCAGCTTTTCAGCGACCGTGGTACACCAGCCTCGCTTCGCCACATCAACGCCTACAGCGGTCATACTTATAAGTTCACTAAGGATGTAAGGCATCTGGCGATTTCTTATCAATATATGCTAATGAAATAGGATGGCACATCAAAATATGTCAAATTCCATATCAAAACTAACCAAGGAGTCCAAAGTTTAACGAAAGAGCAAGCGGCCAAAATCGCTGGCGAAAATCCAGACTACCATGTGGAAGATCTCTTCACTGCAATTGAGCGGGGAGATTTCCCGTCATGGACGATTTATGTGCAAGTTATGGAACTCTCTGATGCCGAGGCTTACCGCTGGAACATATTCGACATGACCAAAGTTTGGCCGCACTCGGACTACCCTCTCAGGCCGGTGGCAAAACTTACTTTAAATGAGAATGTGTGTTTCTTGTCCGCTTTATTTTCTCTATACCCCCAAATCTAGCTTCCAAAATTTGCTTATAATTCATTCAGCCGTCAAACTACTTTCGGGATATCGAGCAGGCAGCGTTCTCGCCTTCGAACATGGTGCCTGGAATAGCGCCATCTGCAGATCCCAGTATGTTTATTATTTATGTGCCAGGAGAGATCATAAAATCTAACAAGCTCCTAAAAGTGCTCCAAGCCCGCATGTTCGCATATCCAGACGCAGCTCGTTACCGTCTTGGCGTGAACTACCAGCAACTTCCGCCCAACTCTGCTAAAAGCCCAGTTTATTCGCCTTATCAACGTGACGGATTCATGACTTTCAATTCTAATTATGGTGGAGACCCAAATTACGTAAGGTCAACGCAGCGGCTAGTGGCTTTTCGAGACAAACCGAACACAAATGCGCAAAAGCTTCACAACAATTGGGTTGGAGAAGTCTGCGATTTTAGCAGTGAAGTAATCGATGATGACTTCATACAAGCAAAAGCATTCTGGGAAGTCCTCGGCAGCCAATCAGGGCAACAAGATAACCTTGTAGGGAATGTTGCTGCTCACCTGAAGGGAGCATTACCAGAGGTTCAGAAAGAGGCCTTCAGTAAGAAACCCGGACTTCGATAATGAGATGACTATGTGGGCTAATACGCAACTTCTTTACTAGAAATGTTTTCCCAGGTTGACCAAGATCTAGGGAAGAAGATCAAGGAAGCTACAATTTTTGCAATGGTGGAATCTTAAAATGATGAACAGTAGAGCTGGATTACCGAAAAATATCGCCTAATTATAGGTCATGATTTATTTATTCCTAATTCGAAAGAGTAAGCCAAAACATATCTACGATAATGCTATAACGAAGACTTCTATCCATCCATGAACCTAAAAATTGATGTTTTCGTGTTGTGCAGTTATGTATGTCATTAACGATTTTCCTAGCATGGAACATGTGGTATTACTCCGATAAGATGAGGGTAGAGAGGCGTGGTAAAAACACTCTAAGGTAGAGTTGCTGCCCTAATGAATCTATGTACTAGAACATATTGTCACGTGATCATAAGAAGCCGCCGTAAATATTACCTACCGCCTACACGTATTCAGGGCCCTACCCGGTAGAATCATATTCCGTTAGTCATAATATGATAACGTGCCTAAGGGAACTATTTAACTAAGGCTACGCCGTTATTTAGTATCGGAGGTGCTATAAGCAAGTCTCTCAGAACGTGGAATGCGTGGAACCCTTCCAATCTCATATATTAACACCATGAGAAGAGCGAGTTTTCTTTATCAAGACCACCAGATTATTCTAGTGATCATGCTGAAAAGCCTGGCAATACTCATAGACTTAACAATGCAATGAATTTTTGACTTCAAATGTATTGCCCATATGCCAGAAGTACCACCGCCGGCCAGAGAGCCATGAGCCGTATAATAAATCTAATCCCGCTAGTCAACACTATCAATAAGTTCTAGCAGCCTCTTTAACCTCATTGCCCTCTTCGTTTGTGTATCCTCAGATGGGCCGGCCTTGCCCTCACTCTCCCCACCCATCAACAGTACCACTAAAGACCTCAATCTTGCACATTCCGATTTTAATTCGGTGTTTGATGCTTCCAACTCATCCGATCGTTTTGTTAAGGTCACGATCCTTCCCTCGAGATCCCGGATATGGGCTTCTTTGCGCTCGCGGAAAGCTTTTTGTGATTGGCGATTTCGTGCTCTTTGCTTCTGTTGACTCTGCGGTTAGCGTTGCGAACTACAAAGCTGACACGTGAATAGCGTAAAACAAATATGGGGTTATCGTGGTTGCACATTCGTACCTCGCTGGTGCTACAAGTCCGCGTCTGTGAAGTCGCGTGTCCGTCTGTTGCCGGCCCTGATGAAGGACTGGTCACTTCTGAAGCCCCCTCGATCGGTGTAGAAGCCATTTGGTAATCAATTGTATGGTCTATGATACTGTGGCTGCTAGAACCCTGCACCAATTCGCCGGAGAGGCTGTATACATTTGGGAGAACCTATAGGTCGTACTCAGAGTCTAGAACGCAGATGGTCTACTCCGTCTGCAGAATGCTTACCGGTGAAGCGCTTGCGCTAGAAAGATAGGGGATATTGGGCGAGGTGTTGTCAAGAGTGTCGCCGATTATGCCGCTATCGTTCTGGGCTGGCCATTGAGAGAAGTATGGCAAATCCATTGGCCACTCGAAAGGCAAAAGTGACAGCGCTTTCCGAGACTAGGTTCGGCGGGGACGAAAACTCGCAGAGCCAAGCGAGGTTAAGTAACACGATGATAGTCTCAAGTAACACGATGCTAATCTTACTCAGTTTGTACGCACTTGTGAAGGTAATGACTGTGCTGCCGGCTCCATGAGATCTTTATAAGTGTGAATAATTCGCTGCTGCGAAGCCATGACGCTCTGGGCTCTGGCGTTGAATGAGTAATGGCATAGCAAGGGGCCAGGGGGCAAAGTAGACAGCCTGTCTGGGATCTCTCAAGCCGCCTGATTCGATATGCCGCCTTGCCATGGCCATGCCCTCCACACGTCATGACGTCCCTCCCTTATGAATATTTGCAACCATTGGTGGACAACCCGGATTACGGCGTCGACTTCATTTAGGTCGGACATAATGTCCACTCCGGTTGACGCCGCGACTTATCTAAGGCTCAAAAAGCAATGCTGCATAAGCTACACCCCAAACAAAGGGCTTGCCAGTTGGCGGAGGACTTTGGTGAAACCGTACCACGTCTTGCAGTATGAATGAGAGACAAGCCACAACTACATCTTCAGGTTTCTCCATCTAAGCAGCAGCAAGTGATCGGATTCGGAGTTCCCCAGTGACTATTTCCGAAACCATGAAATTCTGGAAGAAGTTGTCCAGCTGTTCTGCAGAGCCAAGCGCATCGAGGCAGCGCCATGATGAGGAATCTGCAGAAGATTCGAGAGTTGACTAGTTAAGGAATGATCAGAGCTTTTGTAATCTCTAGAGTCTAAATCCTGAATTGATCGATTCCTAATGACTGTTAATCTTGGAAAGCGTCGAAGGAAGACGTGAGAAGTGATTGTATAGCCGGGCGGTTGGGTACAGCGTTAAGATCCGAAGTTCGGCCATCGGAGAAAACGGTGCCCCGAGCCGCATCCGGTTCGGAGCTAAACACGATAACATCTTGTCCTCTACGTTATCCGTACTATCTCCCTCATTCTGACCCCAAAAGCTTTATGCCAGTTCCTTCTGTTTTCTGGAATTTGGAGCTCAGCGCCTAAGCTCAGACACTTCGAGAAAACTGCCTGCCTTAATCGCCTTATCATTATACCACCTCTTGTACTCAGGACGTTGTTGCGAGAACTAATATGTACCTGATAGGCCCTGACTTTCCACGTGATCCCAACGCGAAACTTAAAAGAGCGCAGGAATATATCTGAAAATGTTAACCCAGTTTTGAAAGCCTAGTGGCTGAACGCTTGCTTACTCTAAATCTATTATGGAGATTCTATCTCGACGCAATCTCAAAGAAAGGTATAGTAGGCTGTACGTTCAGCTTTCAAGCCGATCTATCTCAGATATTCTTTTCCAGGCCTGCCCCACCATTTGAGCCGACTCCGTGAATAGTGACATCAGCGATGGGTTCTTAGTAACAAGCCACCGAATGTCATTTGATAACGACTAGCGGTTACTAAATTTCCAAGCTTTATGGCTGACTAACTGCATGAGCTGGGAGTGCTTAATGAGTAACATCCAAATCCTAGCCCTGCGGATGCCAAATGCTTACGTAGAGCACACGGGCATCATTTGCCCACAAACTTGGAATCGTTAGAGGGTCTGGCCCAGCCACGTTATCTATTCCCTTGTACCTGGAACGGTCGACTAGACATAAAAGGCTCATAAGACAGCAGAAGAGGCGGTAACACAAGCAGAATTCGCAGTCTTTCGTAAGCTCCCTAAAAATCGGACTTCAATTTTATCTTATATCAACACTTTGCTTTGTTCCGTTACATGATCATGGCCGCCATTGCTGGAGAATTTGACTTCATAGTCGTTGGAGGTGGTACTGCTGGAAACGTCGTTGCAGGTCGCTTGGCAGAGAATCCCAAAGTCTCTGTTCTTGTCATTGAGGCCGGGATAGTGTGAAACTCTCGCAATCGGGCTTCTGATTAACACATCTAATGTGCTTACTCTAGTAACCCGCAAGACATTCCAGAAATCAATACTCCGGCTCGTGCTTTCGAACTTCGAGGAAGCGAGTATGACTGGGGCTACAAAACTACGATGATTGCGAGGCCTGACTACGAACGTGTTGAAAAGCCAAATACCAGAGGCAAAGTTCTCGGAGGAAGCAGTTGTCTCAACTACTACACCTGGGTTAGAGGAAGCAAGCCAACATTCGATGACTGGGCTGAATATGGCGGTAATACCTGGAACTGGGACAACTGTAAGGAATACTTTGACAAGGTGAAGCGGGCTTAACTCCCCAGTTTTTAAACTTCCTAGGAGAGAGCTCTAACCTGCAAAAAGCCTGCGAACTACCACGATGATGAAAAGCTTTACAGCCCTGATCTCGCGAAGGTCGGCCGAAATGGGCCGCTCGATGTTTCTCATTCCGACTTGGTCCCAGAGCTTAAGCCATTCCGCGATGCTCTGGAAACTGCTTGGGTTAGCCAAGGTGAGCAGCTTACCGAAGATATCTACTCTGGGACAGTCAACGGTCTTGTAAAATGCATGAACTCGATTTACAATGGCGTTCGCTCAAACAGCTCATGCTTTGTGCGTGGAAGACAAAATGTTACGATTCTTGGGTCAACATTCTCAAAAAGCATCAATTTCGAAGGGACCACTGCAACAAGTGTAAGCGTTATTGCTCCAGGGAAAAAAGAAATGACCTTCAAGGCCAGGAAAGAAATAATTATATCATCTGGAGTTTTTGAGTCACCGAAGCTGCTTATGCTCTCAGGTATTGGGCCAGAAGAAGTTCTATCCACTCACAATATCACCCCAATTGTCAAATCGCCCCATGTGGGTCAAAATTTACTGGATCATCCTATTATGCCATACGTTCGTCGCCTCAAGGATGGTTATGGGCTTGACGGCCATCTACTCCGAGCTGGTCCAATGCACGACGGTGCTATTTCGGCATACAGGAAGAACAAAGGCGGGCCTCTGAGTAGCGGTCTTCTCGAGTTGGTTGGGTTCCCGCGCATTGATGAATACCTAATGAGAAGCAAAGAGTATGTCGCAATCAAAAATCAAAACGGAGGCGTGGATCCTTTTGGCCCTGGTGGACAGCCACACTTCGAAATTGACTTTGTTGTAAGTTATTATTCGTATTACTTCCACCAGATAGCTTAGTTACTAATGTAATAGTAGCCTATGTTCTCTGATGCCTTCCAGTGGCACATTCCTACACCACCTACTGGTGACTGGCTCACTGTCATTGTCGATTTACTCCGTCCGTTATCCAGAAATGGCGTCGTTAAACTTAATTCGACCGATCCGCTTGAACAACCCTATATCAACCTCAACTATTTCTCTAACGATCTTGATCTAGTTGCTCTTCGCGAGGGCGTCCGCTTCGTTGATGATATACTTACCAAGGGTGAAGGATTTCGGGACATTGTAGGCGAAGACTACCCTTGGCCAATGCCAAGACACTCGGATGAAGCAATGAAGAAGGCAATTCTGGAGAGGAGCCAAACCGGATTTCGTCAGTCTTCCGATATCCAATATTCAATAAAATGATACTCAGCAGCAGAGCTAATAATTCCTAGATCCATGCGGAACTTGCCGTTTGTCTAAGGATATTAATGTGGGAGTTGTGGACGAAAAACTGAAGGTTCACGGAGTGAAAGGCCTAAGGGTCATTGATGCTTCAGTCTTTCCGGTCATTCCAGACTGTCGCATCCAGAATGCTGTGTACATGGTTGCTGAAAAGGTAACTAAAACCGGTTTATCACATTTGTACAGGGCTAACATGAAATTAGGGTGCTGATATGATTAAGTCCGAATATCCTGACTTGTATGGCGCGAAGCAGTTAACAAGCAACCTATAGAGTGAGTAGGATTGCTTTGAAGACGTAAATGGAGTTTATTATTTACGTATACCTCACCTCACCTTTACAGTCATGGGCTGCTGTAGATCCCAACAACTGCAGCCCCATGTCATCACTACAAGTCAGCAAAGCTTGGAAAACGGAAAGGACGACTTCAAATGAGGGTTACTTGGGCTTTTACATAAACTCAATAATCGATTTCTTACCTCGCGTATATTGAACGGTTATCAGGAGAATCTTTATTGCCTCTGAACCCACAAGGTTCTCCGCCTTTTATCTTCTACGGCTACGTCCCTTACTAGAATAAATGAAAGAGGGTCCATTACTAGCCATTAACCCGAGCACTATTCTAACCTAAAGATTGTCTATAGTAACTCATATATTTCTATCCCTTACCATCGCCATTTTCGTACTATACTATAAGGACAAGCAACTAAGTCATAAAACTTCGAATAGAATCCGCTAGCTTTTCTATACTTTCATAGGCATGCCAGTGACCTGTATTCTCCAGGACTTTCACATCTCGGCAGGATTTCATCCGCGCTTTCATCTTCTGGCACATCCCAAGGGGGCTGACCTTGTCCTCATCCCCAGTTACGATTAACGTTTGCGCCTCAATTTTCTTGATATCAAGCTCTTCTGTGGCTCCAGCCAATGCAGAACATGCTTTTGCGTAGCCCTCTGGATCCTGCCCTAGGAGAGACATCCTGACAGCAATTAAAGCGAGAGGATTCCGTGCTTTAGTAAAGCTTGACGTCCCAGCAGTCACAACAGAATCAACAACGGCAGGCATGCCTTCGCTACGCGCCAGAGAGGCTCTAGCATGCGAGCCGTTGCTAGCAGCCTCAGGGAGCGGAGATGGTGGTGGTCCGATTAGAATCAGCCTCTCAACAAGTCCAGGATTTGAGATAGCAAAGGCAAGGGCGATCAGACATCCCATAGAATGAGCCATGAGCGTAGCGCCTGAAGTTATGTTGGCATGTTGGAATATGCCTTTCACATCTTCGGCGAATGAAGAGATACTTAGAGTACTCAGAGGTGAGGTGGGAGAAATTCCATGGCCTTCAAGATCGAATAGGTGCAGCGAATGGGATTCGTTAAGCGATAAAGCGGTTATGATTGGAGTCCAATACTCCATCGTGCCGCCTAGACCATGTACAAAGACAATTGGTTGGCCATTTCTGTTGCCGGTGTTCCGATAGTAAAGCGTTTTGCCATTGATGCTAGAAAGGTTGGCACCATTGGGTGATTTCGCAGCATTTGTCATCTGGATGTTGGTTTGTCGTCTGACAATATCTGTAGCTGAGTGTACAGAATCAAATGTCGCAATTTTATTTCGTAAGGTTCCCAAGCCAGTTACTGAGATAGAAACTTCATCTCCTGGCTTAAGGAAAGTCGGAGGCTTCTGGCCAAAGCCTACTCCTGCTGGCTAGAAAAGAAAATCATTAGCTAGGAGTCTAAGAGAGGATTAGCACAACTTACGGTTCCTGTAGCTATGACGTCGCCTGGCTGAAGAGTTTGTCCTTCTGACAAAGTCACTATAAGAGATGCTATGGAAAATATCAGGTCTTCTGTGGTGGCTTCTTGCCGCTTGTCCCCATTGACATACGTTTGTACACGCAGGACCTTTGGCAGATGCCGTGCTGGCACGGCAATCGGACCCTGACTTATCAACAATCTATAATTATTTCGGGGGCTAGCGTGCTCACCATCGGACAGAATGTGTCCGCAGATTTTCCTAAGAAGAATTGTTTATGGTCTCGCTGCCTCTCCCGAGCAGTTACGTCATTAATGATTGTATAACCCCAAACATGATCCATTGCATCTCCTTCACTGATTTGGAAACCAGCCTTGCCAATAATAACCCCAATCTCACCCTCATAATCAAGAGTCTTAGTGAATTTAGGATGTGGGAGTATCTCCTCGCCACTAGCGATGATTGAAGTTGCACGTTTCGTGAAGATTACCGTATGAGTAGGCTGGTCAACCTGATCAGACCGATCGTAGCCGGACTTGTTGAACTCAACTGCATGGGCAGCATAGTTTTTCCCGACTGCCAACACGTCTCGGCCGGAGATTGGGGGAAGCAGTTTGACGGTATCAAATGGTATAGCATCGCCAAATGGGGCAATATTCTTTTCTCCTGCCTCAATAACTTGATATAGGTTGGAAAGGGGGGTCCCTGACTTGAAAGCCAAAGGCTGAATGCTGTTACTGCTGCTTTCGAGATGTCCTATCCGAGACACGTGTCCAGAGTCCACATAAGCAATGTAATTCGTAAGGCTAGCAGGTGCCATCTCTTAGATTGTAGATCCGAAAAAGTTGAAGAAAATTAAGATTGAGGTGGCTGTGGAAGTGCTGGGCAGTTGATGATTTGTGCCGCTGGCTCAGCTAAAAGAAATTCGTGAAAGACGGAAGACAAGAACGACAGCGGATTCGCAGGGTTAGACACAGCCGATGCAGACCCAAATCAATGTCACGCGGAGTGCTGATAATGCTTCGGAAGAGTCATAGCAGCCCCATAATTTCCGTGCATGTTTGCCGGCCTGAGTTGTTCTGAGCTGGATAATCAGGTGGAGTCGTTGATCGCCAAATCTTCTCCGCTCTTCTCCGCCCTCCTCCGCTCTTCTCCGCTTTTCCCCGCACCCTTCTCTCACTCCGCCCCTATCCCCCACCTCTAGCTTCGCTACGACCAGCCAAGCCCTCTAGTCAAGTAGCGTATGTGCAGAGGCGGCATCTGCGATCAACTATTCGCAGCTGAAAGAGTCGACGCATTGACCAGGGTAGCATTCTACTCCCACTTTTACCTAACCAACATAATGGCCTACAACACCATATCCAGAGGCGGCCCGGATGTGATAAATTCTGTAGCTCTATGACTTCAAACTTGGTCACCCACCTTTTCTAAACTCAGCCCCATATTCGATCCTTCGCCAGAAAGACCAATTTCTTGTCGTGTTCACATCCTCATCGTCATGTCCCCAAATAGCTATGATCATGCCTCCAAAACCGAAATAAATCAAGATCTAGAGAATGCTACTCATCTAGAGAGGCTTCGAACGGCGGGTGGCCACATTGATGACCGTGGGCAACCTTCTCTCCCCGTCGTCCACCGCAGCTTTGCCAATCCCGCTCCGCTTGGCTTACTCTCCTTCGCAACGGGTACGGAATGTACGAAACCGAATTGCTTACGACATGCTAAGGGTCATAGATATGTTTTTGATCTCCAGTTTTGGTGTTCACGCACGCGGCGTCATCGTCCCCAACGTTATGATCTCGGTGCTAATATTTTTCGGTGGCATTTGCCAATTTTTAGCTGGAATAATGGAATTCATATCTGGGAACACATTCGGCGCAACTGTCTTTCCCTCCTATGGCGCCTTCAATATCTCGTTCGCCATGATCTATCTACCAGGATCGGGCATAATTGCAGCATACACAGACAGTAAAACCGGTGTTCTCAGCCCAGAGTTCAATCAGGCTGTGGCGCTCTATATCTGGGCCTGGTTCATTATTACCGTCATCTATACCATTGCTGCAATGAGAAGTTCATGGGTGCTCTTTCTAGACCTGTTCGCCCTCGATATTGTACTTTTGCTACTTGCATTAGGATTCATGGTTAAGAGTCAAAGCGTTATTACGGGAGGGTACGCAATGGGATACGTCGTCACGTTCTTAAGCTGTAAGCATTTAATCTTCCATATATATCTCCTTTTCGGGTTACCAGCATCTTTCTCTAACATCAGTAGATTGGGCCGGTTGCGCAGGGCTCTGGGCGGGTGGGATAACACCAATTAATCTTCCAACCTTCGCGATGCATAAGCATGACTAAAATTGCTCCATCCCAGCTTAATTTCAGCTGGGGGGGTTGACGTCACAAAAATCTGAGAACCTCTTAGTAATATATGGGAAATAGCGCCCGGAGAAGATTCTTGTATAAGCTTGGGCATTTGTTTTGCAGATAATATAATGGGTATCAAGTACATTATTCCCCAAGCGCCATGAATAGCGATGTGATAGGAAGAGTCGTTTGTTTAGCTTTTTTATACCACGTATATTCCGCGTCAACATACAAAGCGCTTGGATAGTAAATATGCAGTGTGGTCACCGCTCTCTAGAGGGCCTTGCATCGTTTAAGAGGGTGTAATTAAAGCACCAGGGTTGGAATAAAATTTCTTAGTATCCATAGCATAATGCTCTTTCCAACCCAGTATATCATTACCAAAGTCGTATCTACATTTCATATATAGTTGTTGACCGTTTCTAGAATCAATCCTATCATTATTTGTGCATGCGCAAACTCACAAAATTTGCGACTACAGGATCATACTTATAAAACTTGAAAATCTATCAACGCTTATCGACCCTACCCTTGGCGGCTCAATCGCTCACCAGTCCTCCTCTGCTCCCAACCGCCTCAACCCCGCATACCTAATCGGCTCTCGAAATCTATTCCCAATCCCCTCCGTCCTGCCTACTCTAATCCCAACACCAAATTCTGCTAACTCCTTTCTCCCATGGAACCGCCAAAACTGCCACGAGCAGTTTTGCCCCTGAAAATTTCTAATGATCGACTCGCCGCCCGGATGCTCGTGAACGAATCCAGAGCAGTCATATACGATGTTGTCAATAACGATCCAGAGCTCAGCGCCTAGATGTGTAGAGGCAGCTTTCGACGTGACTTCTGACGCGGGAATAAAGGGAAGTTGGTTATCAGGTGTATGAGGCTTGGCGAATGGTCTCCGCAGAACTTCAATATGGTCTGCCGAATTAGGTTTGTTCTCTGCGGAGAATAGGGTAGTGGCTTGAGCTGATTTACGATCGATCTGAAGCCAGCCCATGATGTGTCTGGTGTTTGGATCTAAAAGACGGCAGGGAAACAGAAATGTAGAATGGATGTGTTGGTAATCGCAAAGTTACACGTGTCTGCCGTCTGGATTTTGCACGTAATTGTCTCAAGCTACGCAGCCTGTCCTCGGCAATTTCATAACCGATTTCGCGGTGGCTAGCTCTCGAAGGAGACAGCGGAGTTCGCGGAGAAGACCTGTCCCAAAATGGCAAAGATTCTTGTTCACTGGGGTGCTCCACTCTCTCGGGATTCTTCCCCGCGTTTTCCCCGCATACAGAGCCGTTGGTGTAAAGCCGATGCCAGCTCGGTTGTCACCCTGAAACATCTGCCTTTGATGATGTTATGTTTTCATACAAAAGGATAACGTTTTATGAAATTATATAGGAATAATTCCTTCCCTGCTTGGGAGGTGCCTCAAAGTATACACACTGATTAGTGCTATATCAATTTTTACTACATACGGCACTCTTGAGAAATCTCAATGGCTTCAGCACGAATAGAGTCAAAGGTCTCATGGCCCACAGACCCCTCCGCGATTCCAAACCCTTACACCGGGCCCCCTCGCAACATCGCCGCCATCGAAGCCCTCGAGTTCGATAAGAGCCTTCAGCCCAACAATTACGAGATTCTAGGAACGCATTCAGAATCTAAAATTCTATTCGCAGACGTCAACATAATCGATTCTACAGGGAGAGAACCCTATCGCGGAGATGTGCTCATTGAAGGTATAGAACTTATGAAAATCTCTTGGTTCTCAGTATTCATACTATCACAGGGCAGCGTATCAAGGCCGTTGGAACCATCCCAGACAAAGCCTCTCTGGAGCAGGACCCACGGGTACGAGTGTTCCAAGGAAAAGGCCGAGCTCTTATGTCCGGCCTCGGTGATGCTCACACACATTTTTCCTGGAACGGAGGCGATCTTAACCGGCTCGGAGAATTAGGGGTAGAGGAACACGTGCTTCTAACCATGCGGAGCGCGCAGTGTTATTTGGATTGCGGATACACTATGTAAGTAATAGCGCACGATATTTACTATTAAAATGGCGATCATGGCTTAGTACTGTGTCTAGGTGTTTCGGGGCTGCCTCGGCTAAGGATAGGCTAGACGTTGTGATCAGAGACGCAATCAATGCCGGCGATATACCTGGACCGCGATCTCTTGCCAACGGGAAAGAGATGGCAAGAACCGACGGCGATCTTGTGCCTGGCATTACGGCGTATGCTGATGGACCAGAGGAGATGCGGGCAATGATCCGGCATCACATCAATATAGGTGTTGACAATATTAAATTGAGTATGTCTGGTGAGGAGGTTAGTATATCTTAGCTGCATCCGAAGTTCGTAGCTTGAAGAGAAATCTGGAGACTGTGAAATTTACTAACGAGACTTCCGTAAATAATAGATTACAGAAACACGATCCGCTCAAGATTCCTACTTCACAGAAGAAGAGGTGGTTGCTTGCGTTGATGAGGCCCACAAGCATGGAAAACGGCTCTGTGCCCATGCGCGAGCAAGAGACAGCGTAAAGCAATGCGTCAAACACGGGGTAAGTGCGTACGGTTCCTTGGATTTCCAGTATCGGCGAATGTGTTGAGATAACTGAATTTGTCCTCTTTATAGGTAGATGTCATTTACCATGCTTCGTACATAGATGATGAAGGTAAGTGCACAACACAATCTAGGAACTCTGGTCAATTTTTTCAAATTTTGGCGCTGAATCTCGAAAGGAATGGATATGTTAGAAAGAAAAAAAACGAAGCACGTCGTAGCGCCGGCGATCAACTGGCTGATTGGTACTCTTTACGACGCTGAGGCCTTTGGTTATACTCACGAGAAAGCCGAGCAGGTCGGGTACAAGCGTGAGTTAGATATTGCCATAGCAGGTTTAAGGGAGATGCATCGGCGAGGGATTGTGGTGCTTCCTGGAGGGTGAGTAACCTGATCTATTACCTAGCAAAATACCTTCCCCGCTGTCTACCCGAACACGTCATCACTTCCCGTAATGTAGGTCGAGCTCCGGGCATGCACTAATATCTGATAGAGATTATGGCTTCGCGTGGTGTCCACACGGCACATATGCGCGTGATCTTGCTCACTTTGTCAACCTCCTCGGCTTCACACCACATGAAGCCATAATATCTGCGACGGTCGGCGTGGCCGCACTTTTCATGCGATCCCATGAATTGGGCAGAATCCAGCCAGGGTACTATGCCGATTGCATTCTCGTCGATGGTAATCCACTGGATGACATATCAATCCTCCAGGACCATGATAAGTTGAATATCATTGTGATTAACGGACGTGTCCACAAAGCAGGAAGAAGAGAGTATGTCAGAGAAAGCGTAGGAATGCCGGTAGCTGGCCAGGATGCAAATAAGCATCCTATAGTGCCAAATATGGAGTTTCCAGAGGTCCAGGTACCGATGCAGAAGGCTTACTAAACCTCTTCCTCAGCCTAGCAGTAGGACATTCAGGGACGAGGCGTCAGAGAAAAATTGGATTTTCTAGCGTTTGAACCATTGTAAGGCTGCTAGCTCAGATAAAACTATGCTTTATTTGAAGTAATGAAGGTGCAGATATGGTCGGGTTTCGCGGTAATGAGTAGGGGTAATTAATCCGAATAAGCTCTAACGCATTCTTCATTTCTGTCGAACAGGGTTAACCCCTGTTTTGA
>KV749570.1:12481-26340 GCA_001692915.1 Glonium stellatum
TGGCGTCTCCCTAAGCCCCCCCCTTCCAACCCGTCCCCCGCGGCGGTGTGTAGAAACGCCTTGTTTGTCTCCATTTCTATTCATAATCGTTTCTATTTTTTCATATTTTTTTTTGGTCCTCTGTTGCGCCTTCTACGCCCCCCCCGCCTCCCCCTCGTCTAAGCTGGCTCGGTCAGCGCCGCTCCCCTCAGGCCCCCCGCCCACCGCCCCCGTTGGTGGAGGAGCTCGCGCGCTGATATTAGGCTGTGGTAGTGACGGTGCGCTTTCAACCCGTGGGCTCGGCGCCGCATCTGCAGCAGCGCGTGTTCAAGGTGTCGTCGGCGCAGCGGTTCGAGACCGTGGTGCGGTTTCTGCGGCGGAAGCTGGGGGTTCGGGATAGTGATAGCGTGTTCTGTTACGTGAACAGCGTGTTTGCGCCGGGCTTGGATGAGGGTATTGGGAATTTGTGGCGGGTGAGTTGACTGGTGCTTTTTGTTTTGTGCTGGGGGCGATTGAGGGGGCTGGGTGGAGCTGACTTTTATGTGGTAGTGTTTTAAAACGAATGAGGAGCTTGTAGTAGCGTATTCGATTACGCCGGCTTTTGGGTAATGAGACGTCCGAGGAGCTGATGCTTTTCAATGGGGGGTATTGGTGGTTGCGTCATGAGGATCGGAGAGAGAAGGTATTGGTAAGGATGAATTATAAACATCCCTTTTGTTACCATTAAGACTTAATAGGGTCTAAGCGTCTATTAAAACCGGAACGCCAAAAGAGGGACCGCTAACGCGTATACAATCCTCCCAAGGACATTCGATGAAAGGCCATCCAATTACAGAACATGAAGTAGAAATTCTAGACAGAAAACTTCAACGAGGGGTATATCAAGAACAGTCACGCTTTAAATCACCGCTAATATGGATATCATTACTCTGGCACCGCTCCTGCCTTCTTCAGTCCAATCAACCTCTCGAACTCAGATAGGTCTTCCTTTGGCATCGGGTAGGTGTGTTCAGGTGCAGGGTATGCTCGGACTTTCACCTCCTCTTTGTACGCTTGGATGGCACGCATGCTTTCACCCCACACGTCACCATACTTTTTGACAAACTTGGGGAGGAAACGGCCAGGAGGGAAGTAGCCAGACATGTCCACCTGAACCAGAACCTGTCCCGAACATCCATTACCAGCACCAATACCAATGGTGGGGATGCTAAGCCCCTTGGTGACAATGCTAGCAACCTCTGCAGGCACGGCTTCCAGGACTACAGCAAAGGCGCCGGCTTCTTGTACGGCAAGAGCATCTTCAAGAAGCTTGAGGGCACCAGCGGTAGATTTGCCCTGCACACGGAATCCGCCGAGGGAGTTCTGGCGTTGGGGAGTTAGGCCAACGTGGGCAAGCACGGGTATGCCAGCGCGAGTTATCTTTGCGATTGTTGACGCCATTTCAACGCCACCTTCCAACTTGACGCTCTTGACTCGGCCTTCTTTAATCATGCGGATGGCGGACTCGAGGCCTTGCTCGGGAGCGATTTCGTAAGTGCCCATAGGGAGGTCACCAACCTGGAGGAGCAGGTTTAGCGAACTAGTTCTTGTAGAAAGGGGTTAGGATAGTGACATACTGTAAAAGCGGCTTTTGTAGCTCTAGCAACAGAGCGGCAGTGTAATAGCATTTCTTCCATTAATACCTCACTTGTGTCCTCCATGCCTAAGGCTACCATAGCCAGACTGTCACCGACGAGTATCATGTCCATACCAGCATGGTCAGCAACGTGAGCACTCGGAAAGTCGTGCGCCGTTATCATGGTGATAGGCTCATTCTTGCGGTATAGCGATTGCAGTGTATTTATCGTGACAGGCTTGCGCATGTGCGTTGGAGGAGCACCTAGAGGGGAGTGCGAACTCTGTCTGGCCTGAGCGATCGGTAGAAGTGCACGCGAGACTGCGACCGGCAGGGAGGAACGCCATGAGGGCAATGCTAAGATGCGTGAGGACGTTGGGATGAGTCGGGTTAAGGCACGCGACATGGTGGCGATGGTTCGATGGGGAGAGAAATGCAGAGTCCTAGTGATTCTGCGAGACTGCGAGAGGTGGCAAGAGGAATCAGAGAGGCAGCCATTGTGGGCGCGGTGAGAGGACTTTTAAGCGTCTTGTTCGTGATGTTTTCTGCTGCGCAGAGCAGAGAACGAAGGTGGAGAGCGAGCCATGGACTTTTTTGTTCAGCCATTTGCCCTCGGTCCGACGCCGACTACGGGACTGGCTGTCAGCTTGCTGCACAAGCAGAGGATCTCTTTCTCCATCGCGAAGGTCCGATGTCGATAACTCTGGGGCCGCGTGCGAGCCTTTAAAGGTGGTCTGGGGATATCTGGAGAGATATGCACCCGTTAGAAACGGTCTGGAGATCTTGTGGTGTTGAAGGAGCCCCCCTGCTTCATCTGGCCCGCCCCAATTGCAGTTGCATCTGCGGGCGCTACCGAGACGAGAACGCCGCATCTGTGTACCTTCAACCCTCGAAATCACCACCACTCAGCGCTCACAGGAGAGAATTTATGCTCAAGTCTCAATAAAGTAGTCTACTGGCTGCGAGTAACAATACTCCGGAGTGAAACGCCCGCCGCCTCCATGTGATGAATGGTGGGCCTTTATGCCTATGGTGGCAATACACGTCCCCACCGAGCCCGGAACGAGGGGAATGACTTCGCTGGCGCGCTGCTTGCGTGACTGCCCGCCACCGTGACCTCGTGTCCCGGCATTCTTCCCTGCGGTCCACCGCTTCAACCTCTGATTCACCATCTTCCTCTCCTGATTTGAAGTCGTCTCCTGTACCCTCAAGGTCTTATTACAGCTTTTTCTCTCGCTCCACCCACCCGCGACGTAGCAACCCCGCCAACAAAGCACCCCTCCCCCGCTTAATAGTCCTAACATCGCACCAGAAACTTGACAGTTAATCCGGGAGCCTTTGCCTTTGTTTGACGCCCCGACGTAAATAAAGTCTTCCACTCTTAAGGAAGAACCTTCTCTCGCGAGCATCGAAGTTCCAGCGCCGAAAAGTCCACTGGTGGAGAAGCGGATTTATAAGAGTCAGCAGGATGAGCAGCCCAAAGAGACGCATCGAGACGGATGTAGGTTTCCGTAAATACTTTGAAAGGCTCTATGAGCTTCAATGACGATGGTGACTGACGAACTACTATGCGTGGTGCTCAGGTCATGAAGTAGGTCGGAGACATTCACAGAGCTTGCAGCGCTTTTACTAACAGGACCGCAGGATGTACGTCTACCGCCAAGCCTTCCAGGCTTCATAATAGTCCCGGGAGTGTTGTAGTACAGGCTGGCTGAGACTTGGGCAGGTTGATGAGCGACTATGAGGTCACTCTGGTCAATGATAATAGTATGCTCGAGGAGTTAAATCTAGTTTTACACGCATGTACTAACCACGCTCATAGTGTTCGTCACCCCGTCTGGCTACATTCAGCAGATTTCCTGTGTCAATGCGCCACTAATACACCCATAGGCAAGAGTTTTACGTCCGCTTCAAGGGCCCTGATGAGAGTATGCACTTCTGATACTGCATATCTTCTCAGTGTACTAACGGGTGGTTATAGCGCCCTTCTCTGGCGGTCTTTGGAAAATCCACGTTGAGCTCCCGGACCAGTATCCATATAAAAGCCCTAGCATCGGTTTCGTGAACCGAATCTTCCACCCAAACATCGACGAGCTGTAGGACACCCCTATTACCTCCAGGCCATCTCATATTTGAAAATCTTCAAGTTGTGTTTACTAATATATTCCTAGCTCTGGCTCCGTCTGCCTAGACGTCATCAACCAGACTTGGTCCCCGATGTATGACATGATCAACATCTTTGAAGTATTCCTACCTCAGCTCCTGCGCTATCCCAACCCCACCGACCCCCTGAACGGCGAGGCGGCCGCGCTCCTAATGAGGGAACCGAAGAGCTACGAAGCGAAAGTGAAGGGTGGGTATTTCTGTATTTTTCGAAGTTTAGCTTTCGCTAAGCTAGCTCTTACCCACTAACACTTCAGCATCTCAATTACACTTATTTGACTTACAATCTACCGTAACTAGCCACTAACAGATCCCTACAGAATACGTCATGAAATACGCCTCCAAGGACGCCGCGGACGAAGCGGACGAAGAGAGCGACCTTGACGACGAAATGAGCTCCGTCGGCAGCTACGAGTCCGGTGAAGACGAGGAGCCCGCGGGGAATATGGAGGAGATCTAAATCGACTTCCCCCTTTTTTTCTCCCCAACGCTTGCGCATGTGCTCTATTGGTTAATAGCAGCGGGGCAGCTGAAGCGCTTTTTGCATGGCTCCTTCTATCTCCCTAATATTTTCTAGCTGATATATCCACGTTTGTTTTTTTTCCGAGCTGCTTTGCTGTTCTCATTTTGCTTTTTTGCTCTGCGCTGCTCTACTTTTACTTCGTCTCGGTGCAGTGGACTGCGCAGAGCTGGTGTTTGTACGGGTCTGGATCATAGGAGGACACGAACGAATTGGCGTATTGGGCGGGGGGGAGGAGAACTGGCAACAGGCAACGGGCAACAGGTAATGGGCAACGGGCAACGAGCAACAGCAAGCTGAACCGCCCCGAACCGTCCCTCTTTTTCGGTTTACGTCCTCTGGGGGATTGCGTCTTTGTAGATGAGCTTTTCTATCCTTTGCGAGAAGGTATTTGAACCATAGCTATAACTGCGCTGCGCTGCGCTGCGCTGGCGGTTAGGGAAACCGTCACGCATGGCAGCAGCAACAGCAGCAGCAGCAGCAGCAGATTTTGATAGCGATCAGATGGACGTGGGGTTTGGCCGCCGGGAAAAAATTGGATTTGGGCGGATTCCGGTAGATACGCTATGTAGCCGATATAGACCACATCCTCACTCTACTCCCCCCACTCTCATCTATCCATCAACTACCCACCTGCTCTGCCACACGAATGCTGCATCCGCAACTCCCTTTTCCCCCGGATCACGCTCACCCCCTATTTCTCTCAAAGCGTAGACCCGCTCAACAAACGCGGACGGTCAGAGTACCCGAAGACCTCGCACCTCTCACCGATACTGCGCACGCAAAGCCCGCCCAGCCCACCGAAGGAGACGTCTCCGGGTGGCTGCCTGCCACGGCTTTGCCAAGGCCTGCCGGCAACCTACCCAGGCAACGACGTGTTCGTGCGAACGGGGGTGTTGGGCGCGCGCGCGCGGTTTGCCTGAAAGATACGGGTGATTGTGGGGGGGAGGCAGCAGTGGTACGTGGCGTTTGGAGGACGCTGGGATTGGGGCTGGGTTCTGGGTTCTAGTGATGGGTTTCGTTGGACCTGGGACTTGGGACTTGGATTTGAGGGCTTGGTGCTGGGGTTGGGGTGAGGTGAGGTGAGGTGGATGGGGTCTTGGGTGTGAGTCTTACTTACTGCCTATCTAGGTACCTAAGTCACCTAGTGAGGTCTGAGTCTTGGGTCTTGAGTCCTCAGTCTAAGTCCTTGGTCTGAGTCTGAGTCTGAGCCTTGAGGGTCGGTAGGTAGGTAGGTAGGTAGGGATTAGGTCTTGGGTCTGAGGCTTGGGTTGGGGGGAAGTATTGGGTCGGAAGAACGCTTTGGGTTGGAGGAAGAACTGGGTCGGAAGGATGGTTTGGGTATGAAGGATGGATTGGATGCAAAGAAGCCTTGGGAACTAAAAGGAAGCCGTTTGGGTCTAAAAGGAATCATTGGGTCTAAGCATTGGGCCCGCACACATAAACCGCAAACCGCGCTGAACCCTGGGTGCTGACATCGCTAGGTCCCCTGCCTTTTCTATGTCTTCCACGCCTGATCTAGAAGCTCATCGCGAGCATGGTGCGCTGGGCGGGGCGAGCAGATTACTACTAGTTCAGCGTGATGAAGAGTCACGGAGTTGGCAGGCAGGAAGTGCTAGGGTGAAAGGAGGGGGGTTTCTATGGCCCGTAGATGTCGACCAGGTGAAATGGCATTTGATATGCTGCGCATGCGGTGCTTCTGCCGTTGCTGTTGCTGCTATAGGAGATATGTGCAGCTCATGCGCGTATACTGTTATCCCATGCTGTGGCTTCTGCGGGCTTGGGGCTGGCACTCGTGGGTCAAATCGGAACACGGCCTCATATGAATGGCCCTGTGATTTCATAGGGTTTGTAACCTGCGGATTGGAAATCGAGGCTGCTCTTACTCGTATACTGTATATGGCATGAGGACTGGAGGAAAGCGAGGCTGCACGAGGAAACAAAGTTTGAGAAGGAGAAAATACAGAAGGCCGCTTTACTGCATAGGGTTTACAAGGCTGATGCTGGTACGTAAAAGCAGCGACGGCTTATACGAGTGAATGCGAGGAAAAAGCATGATGGTGTGAGACGTCAGAGCTGGAGGGCAGTAGGCAGAGCGAGCCGTGGGAGAGTGGTGGGCGCCGCCATAACCAGACACGGAAGGTCCATGGGGCCGCTGATCTTCCAGGCTGCGCGGAATGGTACCTAGGTAGGTAGAACAATGAAAGCAGGTCATCCCAAGGGTTTGGTCTACTGGTACCGTCAGGGCCTCATGGTGACGTCGAGCGCAATCCTGTATGCCACAAAGGGCCCGGACTGCCATATATCGATGTTTCGGCGCGGGTTTTGGTCAGTCTCCTGAATGTGCGCCTCGCCTTCGATACGGAGTAACGTTACGATAGGGCACGTGTGGATAGATCTGAAAAGGGCGCATGCGGGAGGAACGTGTCGGGATCGCACGTGCGAAGGCACAAAGGCTCTCGGATTAGTGAGCCGCAACGACTAGTGGGATAGATGGTGTTGGTCAGATCCGGAGGATTACGACTGCGTCCGGAGATCGTGAGCCGTCGACTTACATGAACTCATCCCTGCGAAACCAAGATCCCACATGCGCGCACCAACCGCTTCATGATGCGAAGACGACGTCCGAGCATATTCGCCAAAGGCTAGATCGGACGGGCGCAAATCTACTCGGAATCCCAGACGATGCAGACAGCCACCGCCGGCCCACGAGAGGTGCAAACAAGCCACGGCGACTCCACGGCGACTCCACAGCGACTCCACAGCGACTCCACAGCAACTCCACAGCGACTACACAGCGAGGCCACCACAAGGCCACCAGCGAGTAGACGTGTTTCGACCCTAGGTTCGGCTAACATCGTCCGCCGTTCACCGTTCGCCGTTCACCGTCCAGTTGCTTTTGGTAGAAGGCGAGAAGGCAACGATCAAGGCGTCCTACAATGATTCAGCGACGGGCGCATGGCAGAATGCTTCGACATGGTGAGGCTTTCAACGCGTCGACCGCAACTGGTGATGATATATTCATGTAAAGCGACTGCTGACGTGCTCCCGCCAAGATGACCTGGCCCTCTCTTTCTCCAAACGCCTTGCCGTCTGCCACGCGACGACATTCTTGAATTGCGGCGGTACCTGCCATGAACTTCCAAGCGGGAAGGGCTGAAGCGGACGGGACAGCCGGGACGAGGTTACGGCGGGCGGAACGCCACTCGGTTTTTGCTTTTTTCACTCTTCGGGGGGGATATAACTGGGCCGGTCCAGACTCTGCGCATTCTTGGTTTCCTAGGGCTAGAGTTTGCTTGAAGCCTTGCGCTGGAAATTGGGATTCGTGAACAGAGTTTAATGGCATGGTCAGAACTGTATACACTCCCTGGCGCCACCGCAACAGAAGCGGAAATACTACCCTGTCTCTGGCTCAGGAGTGCATACGGAACTTACAAGCGCCGGATCTGTGACTGTATCCTTTATTTTTTATTATTTTTACTTTCTCCAGGTGGCACCTGCTCCACCGGGCAGGTGGAAAGGAATAACGTGCAGCTGTAGTGAGATGCTGGGGTGTGATGACAGAAAAGCACGAAGGAAGGGAGCGCTGGAAGCGCTAGAAGATGACTGACATTAGGGTACTATTGCAACTAACAACGTCCCCCAGACTTTCTTCCCATGCCAAACCCTGCCTGCTGTACACACCCTCTGCCAACTACACTCACCTGCGCCCGCTCTGCCAATCCACGTGCGTCTGCGGCATCTGCTAATTGTCTCTACTAATCCGCCGGTCAATTTTTCTGCCTGTGGTTGGCGGCTTAGTCGACGGCTCGCCCAATGCAGCAGTAAAACTGTCGATGACAGGGTGCATGAGCCGTGCGCGATCAACGCTCGGTATGCGCTGATGCGGAAGACACCGTGGACACGCTGTACGTAAGGCACAGAATGGAACAGATGGTGGAATTGGATGTGATTGGCACTAGCAGACCCAGGCACAGGAAGGTTTTGCGCTTGCTTTTTCTTGTGGAGCTGTCAAAGACATACTGGGCTCCGAATCGTTGACTTGCACGACCTGGTACCATGACCCTGGAGCTGCTGAGAAGAGCCTCAATTTGCGTGAGCCAATCTGGCAGGGTGATGAGACGGGTTTCAGCAACTGCCAATATCGACAATGTCGCCAACCAAAGCCAACTATCCGCAACAGTTGCCCGGCCCGACAGAAATTTTTTGAGACAAGGTCAGCGTAACCTAGACTCATCCATGGAAAATTCCACGGCTCCACAAGGCAACATCGCAACGATTCTTTTTCGCATCAATCTGTCGGAAGGTTCCCGAGCGTCGCGGGAGAAAAGAAAGGGACCCCATCGTGCCCACCGGCGCCACAATCACAAGGGCGTTGCTGAGAGCGCCCGTACCAGCAAACCTTAAGCGTTGCTTTTTCCATTGGTACGGAAGCGGACCCCAAACTTGTCGGTGTGTTCCTGAGCCAAAATGCTCATAGTGCCAGGAGTGCCAAAATTACCAAAATTGCCAGAAAAGCTTCGTCTTAGGTCGCATCAATCAGAGAGCTAGCCTACAGCCATTCGGGATCTAGCAGCACAGAGTCGGTGTAGGTCGACCTTCTGGTCTACCGGCACGGCTGGGCACGGCGAGACCGACGTATCGCAGCAGCCGGCGACCTGGTCCAAGCGCTCTCAGAGGAGCATCAAGCCCACGTGGAGGCGCTGGGGGGCAGGCTCGGCAGATTTTCAATGGCGGTGACGCTCTCACGCCCTCTCCGGCAAATGCAAAGCATTTTTGTTAACGGACGTCCTTTTTTTTTCTTTTTTTTTTCGGGGAAGCCCAGTGCCAGGAGCCGGGTGGACGGCGATGCAAGCAAGAGGACACACCCACGAGGCCCCAGACTCCCAGACCCGTTAGACGCGATTTCATCAGAGATAGCTCCCGCATCAAGCGACGGGAGAGTCGACGCCAATGAGATGGGCTGGGTGCCTGGGCATATGGGGATGGCAGATTCTCGGAGAGGCCACCGTGTGCGGCGTGCCTCTGTCGGAGAGCGTTTCGAATAGAGCACTGGGGCGCAGTAGATCAGACGGGAACGAGACGAGTCTCTTATATTGATCCGAAGTCTTGTGACTTGGACAAGGTGCTAGAGCAGCGCCTGAGTAAGTCTAGTGGCAGTGGCACCTGGGGTTGGGGAAGGTCAGGGAGGTTAGAGAGGTTAGAAAGGCCAGAGGCTAGAGAGGACGGGTAGCTAGCTGGGGCAGAAAGGACAGGAAGGACAGAAAGGGTAGGCGAGGGGGGCGAGAGAGTCATGATGCTGCTGACTGTGCCGCCGGCCACGAGTGTGGAGAAAAAGGCGGACGGGGAATGCTGATGTCGGCCATGCACAAATAGGCAATGAGACTAAATCCGCCCGACAACAGGGACTCGGGGAGTGCGTGCTGACAGCGACACACCCCAGCCCAGCGCAGGAAAGCGAAAAGAGAGCCCATACAGCCCATACGGCCCATACAGTCGCACACACAGCAGCACGGCCATTGCTGCCCATTGCTGCTCATTGCTGCTCATCGCTGCCGGGTTACTTGCAGCGGAACATGGGCGGTGCAGGAACGTGGCGTTCGGTCTCTCATGGTGCGTTGTAGGGGCAGTGATTGGGAGGTGGGCAAGCAAAGGACTGTTAGTGGTGTGTGTGTGCGTGTGGGAGTGGCAGTCAGTGCCTAGCTAGGTAGCTAGTATTGTACAGTAGGAGAAGGAGTAGCAGCACCAGCAAGCAGCACTACCCAGCACCAGCATCACCGCCGCCGCCACCGCCGCCAGTCGTCGCTATGCCGCGGCAAGGCAAGCAGTAGTAACTGTAGCAGCACCAGCAAGTAGCAGCACCAACAAGCAGCACCAGCACCAGCACCAGCACCAGCACCAGCACCAGCACCGGCACCAGCACCAGCACCAGTACCAGCACCAGTACCAGCACCAGCAGTGGCCCGTTGTTTCGCGCACGCACAGCAGCCAACTAGCTCACGATGGCGGACTTTAGGGCGTGTCGGTGGTGTGGTTGAGGCCGGAGTCGCTGCAAGCACTATGCTCGGTTGGCGTGGCCGACAGGGTTCCTGACTCTGCAGCCAGTGGCAGGCCAGACAGAGGGGTGAGAGGCATTCGAGGCATTCGAGGCTGCCCCCCCGTTCGCTGCATCCAGCACATCCGCGGCTTGCAGCAGCGTGCTCCCCCAAAAAACGTGGCGATCCCTGCTCCGTCGCTGGCACTAAGCTCTCCGCCCTATCGTGCTTTATTTCCCTTTTCCCAGCTGCCTGGTGACCAAAGACCACCACTCCTGGACCCGCCCCGACCAGCAACCAGCGACCAGCGACCAGCGCCAAACCACCACCGCTGCTGTCCCATAGCTGCTGTGTACCACCCGGCCAGAACACATACTGAACTCATTCCGCCCATCCCTCTTGTTCACACCACCTCATCAACGCCCCATCTCGACCCGCCCTGCCCTATTCGCCCCCCGTTTGGCCTGCCTCAATAATCCAACCGTCCCCACCATCAGCATCACTGCTGCTGCTCAGCATCCTGATCGCCTCATTCGAGGATCGCCTATGAGTTCATGAACACCATCCTCACTCTGGCCGCCATCCACACTCGCCGTTGCCAATGGGCAATTCCAATGGGAAACCGGTAGTCTTTACCGACGAAGGTGAGTCGCCATCAGCCTCGACACCACCCGTCCTTTTTTCTGATACAGATTGTGATCTCGCTGGTCTTTCCCCTGCTACTGTACATCTCATCACTGGTCATGTCTGCGAATTGCCGCCAACCCCGTCAACCCGAACCAACATGACTAACTGAAGCCCTCCGCAGTAAACCTGAACCACTTCCGCCTATTGCGGGTCGTCGGCAAAGGAGCTTTTGGCAAAGTGCGCATCGTCGAGCGTAAAGACACTGGCCTCACATTTGCGCTCAAGTATATCAGAAAGGATGAAGGTTAGTCACCGCAGACCCGGCTTCGGGGCCCGTCTTGGCCGCACATGCTCGCCAGATCCCCTTCGTGATAGCCTGTCAATGCTCACGCTGTGTAACAGTTGTGCGATCAGAGAGTGTGCGGAATATCATTCGTGAGCGGCGGATGCTGGAACATCTCAACCATCCTTTCCTTTGCAACCTTCGATACAGCTTCCAGGACATTGAATATTTGTACGTGGCGCTCAGTGGACAAGGCTATGGTCGCCACATCCGCTAACCAGCCTGGCAGGTACATTGTTGTTGACCTAATGAACGGCGGTGATCTTCGATTCCATATTTCTAGAAAGACATTTACGGAGGAGGCAGTACGGTTTTGGATAGCAGAGCTTGGCTGTGCCGTACGGTACATTCATAAACAGGGTATTGTGCATAGGGACATCAAACCAGACAACGTGCTACTCGACTCGGATGGTCACGTTCATTTAGCGGATTTTGTATGCTTTCATCCTCATTCGCACCAGTATACCACTAGCTGACTGATATTAGAATGTTGCTTCGGATTTTACGCCTAACAAACCCTTAACGAGCAAGTCGGGAACGCTAGCATACCTCGCACCAGAGGTATATGAAGGGAAAGGCTACTCTTGCGGGGTGGACTGGTGGTCACTCGGCGTATTATTTTACGAATGCATATACAACAAGGTAGGCTCCCCGAAACGTGGTATACATATTATCATTTAACATAGGGTTTCCCATTTAGCGACCATTCGAGGCCAACAATCACGAGGGACTGGCTCAGAAAATCCTAAAAGGAGAACCCACCTTCCCCGTTACCAGCCCACCAGTATCGATGCCGTGCTTGCATGCCATTAGCTCGCTTCTAGAAAAGGATAGGACACAGCGAATTGGCGCTATTGGATTTGAAA
This sequence comes from Glonium stellatum, assembly GCA_001692915.1. Lineage (NCBI taxonomy): Eukaryota > Fungi > Ascomycota > Dothideomycetes > Gloniales > Gloniaceae > Glonium > Glonium stellatum. Next base: position 24,630 of record KV749570.1, read on the forward strand.
CATTCTCAGACAACCCCTTTTTTCGACCAATTGACTTTGTAGCGTTAGAAAGGAAAGAGATTGAACCCATTTTCATCCCGTCGAGCGACAAAACTAATTTCGACGCAACTTACGACCTCGAGGAGCTGCTGCTGGAAGAAGCACCACTGGAAGCCCGTGCGAGGAGGCAGAAGCCGCGCGAGCAGCTTAAGGAAGATGCAACAGAGCAGGAAATTCGGGCCGAAGAGCTGCACAAAATGATCGAGACGCTATTCGAGCCCTTCAACTACACCGTCGTTGCCAATGAGCGCCCAGCCATTATAACGGAGGACTCGACAGCAACACAGGCCAGCAACAACAGCGCCAACACGCCTACATCGAGCTCGTCCCCAAGCGAATGGCCACGGCCGCTATCCCAACCAAAGACCTCCGCAGACGACACCTTACGCGTCTCGCAGTCGACTACAAACCCACGGTCCACAACGCACTCACCGAACGGCAGCCCACCGCTCGCTACCGCCGCCGTCGCGCAATCCTCATCAGGCTCCCCATCCTCGCAACGCGGCGAACGCGGCGACTACTTCCCCGCCGACGACGCGATCCCGCCGTCCTTCTCGCGGCCGATGAACCGGCAACGGGGCAGCACGCGGAGCACGAGCATGGGCGGCGGCGTGCAGGTCGTGCTCAACGAGACGGGCTCGTGGTCGGAGATGGCGAACCAGAGCTCGGCGATGCTAGCCGATAGCAAGACCGCGCCGGGGGCGGAGAAGCCGACGGGGATGCTGGGCTTCCTCAGCCGGAAGAAGGGCCGTGATCGGAGCCCCAAGGCGAAAGAGCGTGGCGTGCTGGGCAAGGAGGGCGCCCGGGTTATCATCAGTAATACTTGAGCCCCTCTTTTTTTTTTGCGTCCGGATGTCTCTTTCTGTCTCTCTCCTTTGCTTCTACTATCTCTCTCTCTCTTTTTGTTTTTGCGAGGGGAGAGGGAGGTTGTTGTGGTTGGGGAGAGAAGACAGTTGTGTTTTTGAGCGGGCTGGATTGGGGCTAACTGGTGAGGCAGAGGGTGTTTCTAAAGATCGAATGGCGTTTGCGGTCGTGAGGGGTAGCAAGTCCTGGGCTTAGCTTGGATGGTTGGTTAGCCTGATGGGCTCTTTTGTTTTGGGAGGAGAAGGACGGAGTGGGAGGACGGCTCTTTGTCGCTCCTCTTCCTCTCTCCTTTCTCTTGGAAGACTATGTGCTTGTTTGGCTTTTGGGGGGAGGAGGGAGGCGATGTCATCTTTCTCCCTCTCTCTCTATATCTCTTCTCTCTTCTCTCCAGCGTTCACTCTCATCTTCAGCGCTTGATTGCTAGCTATCATTTTTAGCCTTCCTTCTTGGCTTTTTTTTTGGCACGTGGCGTTTGGGAGCGTGCATGGGTGGGCAATATGGTGGAAGGAGCATTGCTCGGAGGACTTTCGGACCGAGCTATGGCTGGTTATTTTTCTTTCTTCTCTCTCTATCTCTCTATCTGTGCGTGTGCGCTTGTGCGTCTTGCTTGCCGTTTTGGGCTATCTATATCCGTTTCGAGTACATTTAGAGAGCGATGGAGAGACAGTTTTGCGTGTATGTGTGTGTTTGGCGAGGGGAGGCGGTGTGCGGGCTTGTGATGCTATCAATTTTACCTATTTTGTTTCTATTTGAGGATGGAGGATGGCTGTTTCAGGGGGCTACAAAAAGTGTCTGGTAGGGGTGTTGG
>KV749573.1:7096-20070 GCA_001692915.1 Glonium stellatum
ATGTAGATAGCCGGATATAGGATCATGTAGCGCGCCGCTTTTGTTAGGCCGACCGAGTTCGTGCTCCTAGAGTTGACATGCACGATGCTCTTCAGTTGCCCACGTAAGCGCACAAAGATGAGTCCATAGATGATCATAGTGCCAAATTCGTCGATGAATATCCAGATGTAGTGGAGCCAGAGCCGCTCCGCTTCGTAATTTTGTGATATCCAGCACTGATTCTTCGTTAATGACTCTCATTCTATTCAATCACTCACCTTGGTTTTTTGTTCGTCTGACATGGGATTGGGTAGGGATTGAAGACTCACCCATGCTCCTGCTCGCGTGAAAAAGCGATCTCTGTGCATCAGAGGTCCCACCACAGTCAAAAGCAATGCAAAAATCCAGATGCCCACGACAAAGAAAAGGAAGAGTGCATATGGCGGTCTGTATCCTTTGATGACCGACAGCCAAGTGTGAATGGCAATCGCCAGGACGAAGAACCCGCTCGAGACGTCGCCAATATGCAACAGCGCTGCCTGCCCATAGCATGCACCCGTAGGCGCTATGATTTTATCGATACTTATCCAGTGAAAACTGAATAAAAATGATATCGATTGTATCATATCTGCCAATAAAAGATTATAAACCAGCACCACGTACTGGTTATAGCCCACGTATGTTCGGTAGTGACTCCGCCATGAAATCAGGCGGTATGTAATCCAGGAAAACAGAAAGAATGTCGAGATAACCGATAGAAGAGCGAAGACGCCGACTGGCTTTAGGCCTATCCTCAGGTCATCGGGAAGTGGATCTAAACTGTAAGGATAAGGAAAGTGGAAGGGTGAGGTGCGAGGTGATATAGGCGTGGAGGGTACTGGAGGCATATTTTGATGCGTGGCGAGCTGGATAGATCAATTGAATTGTGGTGGATCTGGAGAGTGAGGTTCGGTCTAAAGATGCATTTTTTTAAGTCCTGTTGGGAATTTTTGGTGAAGGCTGGCGCAACAGAGGTGAATAGCGAGTGACACCTGATATAGATGGTGCAGGTGACAGAGCGCCAACCAAGGTGAAAAACGATTGCTTGAGTTTTCTTTTGCTTAGAAGTGAGAGGCACGATCGGCAGCAGTGAAGGTCAAGATGAGAGAGAAGCACAAGAGAACGATAACAGTCCCAAATTGGCCATGCAGCAGTAATAATAAAATGCGGAGCACGCTTTACCGGGCTTATTGCTGCGGGTTATGCGCAGGTGCATGGTCTACGGCAGCTAACTACTCACTCACTGATCAGTGCGCCGAAACAAGCCTGTCGAACGGAGGGAAAGGCCAGATCAGACACAAGAGGGATTGGTAAAAGATGTGGTGAGCGTATGGGGAGAGGCCGTCGATCATAGCCAAGTAATCGCAGCCCACCATCCCTGCGGCCAAAGCGATGAACCCCTAGCCTGATACTTCAAAGTGAAGCAAGAGCTAACAACCGCGAATCAGACCAGCCGACCAGCAGAGGGTTTTTTGAAACTAGGCCCTGCTTGGCTTTGTGATGGCACCGCGATGCTCTCCCAACCTAAGAGCTTATGTGTCGCAAGTTTCACGAAAACGGACATGCAAAACGGCTCTCCACGTGGAGATGGCAGCCGTCGAGAGGTGGTGCAACCAGCCCGCAGCTGGCTCGCTCGATGGGATGAGGCATGATTGGGCTGAGGAGATATTCAGCCAGCAGACGCCGCCAATCGCCCAGACGGAATTAATTGCAACGCCGCAATTGCTTGCGGCTCCTTTGCCCGTCCTCCGTTCTCTGCTGGCTGCTCTGGCTGTTCTTGGTGCTCGAGCTACTCGTTACTGATCGCTGCAAGATTGTGGCGTGACTGACTCAGTGTCATGGAGGCGGCGTGGGTAGAACTCAGAGCTTGTCCCCGCAGGCAGCCGGTCTTGATAGGGGAAAATGGCCAGACCGAGAAGGAGGACTGTTAGATTTACGTGAGCAAATCCCCCGCGAAAGCTACCCGGTGTAGCTGGGTCAGGGACCAGCTCCGAGGGCACTAACAGGCGCTCAGTAATTTATGCGGAGAGTAATTATCACGTCGTTGGGTGCGATAGATGGACCTGAGCCTTGGGTCGTCGTCGTCGTCCTGCTGCTGGCCTTTCCTGGAGGAGGGGAGTTGTTCACGCCCGGCACGTTTGGCGTCAGCCGATAAAGCTTGGCTCCGGGCGGGGAGTTTGTAGAGCAATGAGCACCACCCACTATGCGTTCTTCGCAGAGATTTTCAGGGGGGGGTTTTTTTACCCGATTTTCTAGAACTTCCAAAGTGGTCTCTACGCTGCAGCCGGGCCTTCGCTGCAGTCTGGGGTTTATCCATGGCCTCCATTTTTCGATGCTCAATATGGCAATGGTGGGGCTGGGAGCGTCGACGGCAATATATGGTAAAATTGATGATGATGATGTTATTGTCTACCGCCCGGTTTCTGACTTCACGCGACTACCTGGACCTCCACCCAAGCCACTATGCGACGTGATCACCTCGAACGCTCTAAGGAGAGGGAATCCCAACTACCAGGCAGGCCGACGTGCCATGAAAAAATCGGTGCAGTAGTGGTGATCTGGGTGTTGATCTTGCATGTGCTCTACGCTCCTCCACCGTGGTTCGAGCGCGATTGCGTTGCAACACGCGAACGTTTCGTCGCCTCTAGGGGCAATAGATGACGAAATACGGCAAGCCGATCCTGACACCCCTCTTGAAACCATAACGGCTTACTCAATCGCCTTCCCCTTAAGGCTCAAGTTGGGTGGCACAAATGGGCCATTCGCCCGTGACCAGCACCCAGCGATCTCGTCTTCGTCAAGCCTTCGCTGTCTGGGGGACCATACCGCCGGTTACCTATACTATGCACCATACTGCAAAGAGTGTGGGCCCCGACAACCCGGCCTTTCAATATGCCCGGCTTATACTAATAGCGTTACCACGAAGAAGCTTGAGCTCCACGACGGTGTCGTGATGGACAGTCGGCAGTTGTGCTGTGGGTCAATGGGCGGGCCAACAGAAATGCCGTTCAGGGTACCGTCCCCAAAACGGATCAACATCAATGCCGCGGTAGTTAAGAAACACCAAAAGCCCAGTTCATGGGCAACCTCGCCGTCCACGACGATCATATCAGGCGCGAACTACCACAAAGGGGCGCCGCTTAGGCTCGAGGCGCTCCGGCTCGTCCTTGTCGGATACTCCTAAACTATCGATGCGGTTCTCAGCAGCCAATTTACCACCAGACATGGATGAACACGCCTAGCCCTCTAGGCATACGATCAATCCTCAGCAGGCGACACGAGAGCCCGGCACCACACAAATCATCAACTCTTCTTGAGTCTCGCTGTCCAAGCCGGTCAAAAGGTCGTCTTCGGCGACGGAGGCCGTCATCCCGATCGGTTAGGGGTGGGATGTATGGATCTGAAACCGATTAGTTGGGCCTGTAGCACACAGTGCTGATAGCCTGGCCCGACTCTGTCCCTGAACTTTGCCTCAATCGGCTAGCCTTGTATGCATGCTTCTGCTGTAGGTACAAGAGGACGACTTGATACAACTACTCCAGCTCGAGACCACCTTGGCCCCACATTTTCACCGAACGCTGTGCTAGTATCTCGACTGTGAAGATAGCTTTGCTGACTGCATTGACAAGACCGGAATTAGTCATGGTCCCGTACAGAGTCGCTTCGCACCGTCGCCAAAGCTGTCGTGATGGACCGGTAATGTAGTCACCTACGCCTCTACGCGAGTGTGGTCGCACGCTGGAACACAGACAAGGGCCGGCAATCTCAGGCAGCTTGCAACGACATCAACCATCTCAAGCCGATTCAGCCACCACAACTTCTTCCATAGGCTCTTCCACCATACGCTTGAATCCTCCGCCTGCCTCATTACGGAACTTTTACGCCATGAATTGCACAGCACCATCAGCGTTCTTATCTCCGTTCCGAAACACCATCTTAGGGCCCGATATATCCATCGAGATTCTGGCTATGAGAGATCGCTGATACAGCGGCTTAATCTTTAAACATTCCAGGTTTCTTGCTTTCGAATATGCTATGTCGGCCCAACAGTCACCGCATCGCAAGCAGTAGTTTTGACTGCTAAATGCCGCGCCAAATGTGGACAGATGTCGAGGATGTTAGAGATCGCGACGGACGGCATCATCGCTCTGCCCCAAAAACCAAACTCAAAACTTCCGCTTGACGTAGTATCGATTTCTCACACCCAGGTATGAGCCGTCGACGCTGTCACCAGCTGTAGTGGATCCTCTTACGCGACAGTACCCACAACGGCTGACGGCTCCACAAAATATCAATTCTGCGTCCCGTGAAGTTTATTTTTGGCACCACAAGTAAGCCGGGCGTTCATCTGCAGCCCTGAAAAAGAAAAATAATACTGCGCTGAATAGCGATTGCCACGAGCGCTGTGTTGCGAAACCACGTCCCGTGCATTATGTCGATTTACGCAGCTGACTCAAGGCCGGATTAAAGTTTTCAATTGCAGATAAGCTATTAGCTCTCCCAGGATTGTGGCTTAAGGCGACAGGCAAGCTCATGCCGCCCTCTTCCGCCTATGGTCCTTTCTGGTCTATTTGAGTACTGTAATTGCCTATCTTCATCGACCGGGACTGGAAGCTGCGCATTTTTCAACGAAAGCTCTGACGCAATTCGCTCGAGCCCTCGACCTTAGCTTCGGCATCTTCCCCCTAACCATATCATTCGCCAACACCTCTTTAGGCACTTGATGAATACCACCAGCAAAAAAACCTGACTGGGCAACACCACTTGACAGCACCCAAAACAAGGCCACAAGGCCACAAACCCAACCTCAAGCCCTCCCTCCCGCACCCGCCTCGGCACCTTCCATCCCATCTCACCTCAGCCCACCCACTCCTCTAGCACTAGGAACCCCCACTCCATCCACCAAGCCCGCCCTCTCCTCCCCAACCCAGCCAGTCCCATTCCTCCTTCCCTCCCCTTCCCCCTCCTTCTATCCTTCGCCAGCGCCCGCCATCTGCCATCCGCCGCCACCACCATCGCCGGCCCGCGCACACCCGCTTCCAGACCCGCCTATCGTGCTCTTCTTGCCACTCGCCCTGCAGCGCGCTGCTACGCTGCCGCTTCCCCTCGCGCGGTGGTTGGATAGTTGGCGAGCGGCGCTGCTGCTGCTGCTGCTGCTAGTGGAGAGCTGTGGGCGGGCTGCGGGCCGTAGAGTGGGTGTGCGACGATGCGGTCTGGAGAAGCGAGGGGTGGCGATGATGCAGGTCTTTGGTGGTGGTGGCGATGGTGAGGGGATCGTCGGGGCTGTGTGGATTGTTGCGGTGTGCGGTTTGGGTCTATGCTTAGTGGTGGTTGAGCGCAGTTTGGGTCGGGTGGGTTGTTGAGGTGGTGGCTTTGGCGGTGGTGTGGTCTTTTGTCGGGCGCGAGGTCTGCTTCGTAGGTGCTGGGTTGCTGGGAAGGTGGGCGAGCGGCTGGATAGGGGGTTGGGTGGGTAGGTTTGAGAATTGTTTAGTATGCTCTCGACTTCGAGCTGGGTTGTAGGGGCTCGTTGCTCGGGCTCTTTGCGTGCCGGATTTGCGTCTTGCGTTCAAGCTAGTTGTCATGACATAGTTGGTGTCTGAGGTCCTCGAAGCCTCATGCTTCTTGGGACGTTCACGGACGGGCGAAACTGCTGCTCTAGAGCCGTCAAAGTATCGTCATTGATGCTTTAGAGCAGATTGGAAAATGTTCAGGCACACGCGGCGCACATCTAATAAGTACAGCCGTGATTCAATCAGGATGCTAATCCTCCATAACATATATTATTGCATTTATAACTCTTCTGTAAGGATCTTAGCCTGTAAGTCATTTCAAGTCACCAAGTCAAGAACACTTCACCAATGAATAACCTGCTATCTGTCCATCCTAAATTTTCAGGCCCGCCGTCGTACTTCTGTAGCTCCCATGGAAGATTCTATGCCTTCAAAACTTCTCGGAAGATAATGGTTAAACGAGCCAAGTTTGACTGGTCTCCCAGATCCAAATTCTTACCCTTTTGGTCGTCCAATTCGGCTTCGTAGGTTTCCACTTTTTGCTGATTTTCCCACTCATCATAGAGGAATTTAGTACGTGCAATAATCTGCTCAATCTGCTCAATGTCGTTCGATTCGACAGTAGGGTTGCCCTTTTTTGCACGCGGTCGATTGGCGTGAGTATCGATGTAGCTAGACAGCATTGGCTTGAGGATCCTAAGCGCCAATGCTTTCGCATTTGCCAATATGCATTCAAGTTGAAGACTACCCAATGCGGTTGCTATTGAGCGTTCCCGCACATATATCATTTTCTGGCAAATCAGTTCGATACTAAATCTAAGAAGTTTAGTATCTTCTCGTCTGGGTTAGAATGGCTTTTTAAGCCATACCTAGGTTGCATATAACTAAGTTCTACCTGATCTTCAAACTCCTTGAAGAAAAACTTTTCAATATGTCTTTGCCGGTGACCCTCCTTATAACCTCTCTCTACACAACTCTCCGCTTTTTCTGCACCTTCACAAGAGGTTTCCAAAGCCTCTCTTCTCTGTTTCAGCCGCTTAAGCATTTTCTCTCGATTGCACTGCTTCGAAGGAAAGCGATAAAACGCGTTCGTGATACAAGATCGTGAGGAGGGAAACGGCGATAATGTAGATCACGTGATAGATATATAGATTAGTTGGCGGCAGGTATATACCCCCTACCGCAGAGCCTTAATAATAAAATCATCCTTTTCCCAACATAACGAATCTACACCAGTTCGGCTCCGATTCTTTTATCTCAGAAATCGGTGCTTTATCGAGAAGGTCCTCATCGGTTTCGCATATAATGCTTTCAAAATCCGTCAAGATCCTCCGTAGCCTATTAACATGATTTAGGAGCCGAGATCTCGTGTCGCTAGGGCCATAGAGCGAGAGCTGTAAGAAACATTGTGCTCTAGTAACGCAGCGGGGCTAGGCTTCGCGCTTTGACTTATCTTTTCCTCCCTTGATGCCATAGTTGAAGATGTAGAGATGGAAATAGAATTGTGCGCGAGGAAAAAGGAGTGCATTAGTACTTCGCGTAGAGATTCGTAATTTCCAAGGGGGATGCTGTGCCGCAAACTTGCAGCATAAGCTATAAGTAATCTACCAAACGCGTGCAAGTAGTGGTCAGTGCGGTATAAGCACAAAACAAAACCTATGCAGTATTGCCGGGTTTCTCGAAATGAGTGATAATTACTCACTAGACTAAATCTACGACGCGCCCTGCTAAGATTTGTATAACAGATTATAACGCAACTTTTACCTCTATATTGTTCATTAACAAATAATTCTTACTATCTATCCCAGTGTTCGTATATCTTTAGCTAATCATTCGTTTAAAAAGATTTGTATTATTAATCTTTTAGTAAAACTTCGCTATGTCCACAGCACTTAAACATACAATAGAAAGAAACTAACAAATTATCGTCATTAAAGAATCAGAGTTCGTAACAAGTGCAATACAAGCCCAACAGACTTTCTCCGATGCGATGATAACATGCCTCGTTTTCTGAATTGCCACCACAGTAGTCGCTAGACGTGCCAGCCAGTTCCCCTTCGCCCTTATAATGGAGCAATTGTTTGGTGGATCGAGTAGCTCTGCCCAGCAGTCAATAGAGGTGATAGGTCCATGTCCCGCACTCTTGGATTCGATTGGCGTGTGTTGACATCGCTGTGACAGCCTACTAAAGCGTATTTTATCACCACCCAGCGCACCAAGGATATCTAGATCCGCCACCCACACACTCCTTTCATATGCCTGTACGACTGTCTGGAGGAAGTATGCTTCTTTATCTCTGAGGCCGTGTTGACCCGTGTTTAGTGCGAGCTCGTATCCAGTGAACGACAGATGCAATGACGTCTCTGGAAAATTGTTCTTAAATTTTCCATCAAACTCATCATGCTGGACACTCCGCCAGCTATCGTATCCTGGATCTCCGATTTTTGGATTGTTGGGAGAGAATAGGAGAGCTGTACCTTGTTTTCCAACGTTGCCAACGGATCGACGGATAAAACTCGAAGGTGCAGGCGAGAATGGATCCGACCAGAGAAACTGAGTTATGTAAAGTGAGCTTCCAGCAGAGATAGCTAGTACTTCCCGGAGATCTTTTTGGTCGATGTTCAAGCTACCGGACTCAAAAGCGGCCACGCAAGATAGAGATCGGGCGTGTGTAGGGCTTTTGTGGTCGGAGTTGGACCAATGATAATTGTGTATAGGACTCTTTGTTATAGAGAGTTCTAGACGAGCATCTGGAAAGCTCGAATAGACTTCACGGGCAAAGCTCAGGGTGTTCAACGACTTGACCCAGTCAGATGAATCAGCTGCGAATGGATAGTCGCGCCCTTTTTCCATGTCCCCGTTGACGTACCGAAACAGGGCATCTGCGCTTACCGCTTCGTCTTTCAGCCATGCACTAACTTCTTTCAAAGATATTGCAAATGATTTTGATGGAATAAAAAGTTCGAAACCTTCAGTGGCTGGGGCAAAGACCTGTATGTCGCTACCTGCTGCAAAGACTTCAATGTATTTCATGGAGAACATGTCGTAGGAATTTTCTTTCAAGCCTATAGGGAGAGACTTCTGCTCTGGATTCGTAATATACCACGTATCTAGACAGCCACAGTCGGTAGAGCATCGGAAAGTCGGCAAAGTCGGACGTGCGAGAAGGATTGTCCCGCACCCACTCTAGAATCCACCTTGGTGGAATTTACCCGAGGCGAAACAGCCTTTGGGGGGAGGCGAGCGTATTCACTACTTCTTGACCCTTGTCCTTGCCTCAGGGTAGCGGCGTGCGTACGTAGATGCCTTAGACCGGGATCTGAATTGATCTCCGAATTTATCACCTTCTTCATCTTCTTCTTTTCTTTTTCTAAATTGGCTGAACGATTTATGACGTCTGTTATGAAGTGTAGCGAGGGGGTGAGTGATTTCCAAACTGAAGCCATCGTTGCCGCCGTATCGGTGTGTGGGCTGGGCTGGCTAGTCTGACACGGTATTCCCTCTGAGTGTATGCAGACGTCCATTTCTGACATTTTTATGTTTCGTATTTTGTCATTTTCTTTACCCCAAACGCCAAATCCGGAGGTCGAAAAGACATTTGGAGCTATTAGCAGACGATCTCAGAATTGATATTCGCGATGTGCCGGCAGTGGTTGTGTAATTTCCTGGAGCTGAAATGGTGATAACGGTAGTATCTCAAGGTGACTTCGCCTCCACCTCATTATTCTGTACCGTCTGATAACTGCATTAGCATAATCTCCTTCCACCTTTAACATCGTATTATCATTATATTGCACCTCCTTGAGCGTCTCCCAGCTATCTACTGGCTCTAGGTTCTCAAAAATTATGTCATCTTTAAAAATAAAGGCACAGTCTTCGCTTGTTCTCTCTTTCAATTCTTCGTACCGTTTGAAAACCACAGAAGCCAAGGAACTGTACTTTTGCTGCTGGTCGTTTTTCCTAGCGAGCGTAGAGAGCCAGCGCCGATGAGTATACCCCCCTATGTCATCTTTGTAAACTGGAGCTAGGCTTGCCCATTCATTCGTCAATGCGTAAATTTCGTATTTGCGATCGATGTGCCAAGGATGTTTGTCAGGTGCTTTCTTAACGTCGGAGGGGATCCTCAGATGCGCAACTTCGTTTGGTGTTGCGAGGTAACGGATTATGGCATATTCAAGATCGGTCTTATACTGCTTTCTTCCTGCTAGTTTTTGCTCGGCTTCGAAATATTCCCGCAGCATTCGTATCTTAGCTTCGGGTTTTTGAACAGTCCCGATTAATATTTCCAGTTCCGTTAGGCCGAGCGCAATTGGGGCATCTGCTTTGGATTTGTCAAGAAAGTCAGGACACCTTCTTTGACCAAACGAAACGAGTCGGTCAGCATCCTTTCTTGACTCGCCAGTAGATTCCAGATAGGCAGCTGCCACATCGAAAAGCAACTTAAAGCCATCCAGGGGTGATTCGAGCGCCTAGGGCCTTTTGAAGTGCTAGCAGGAACTTAGCACAGGTAGTCGTACCCTGGACACCTGGAGCCCACCCCTTGGTAACACGTCCAAAAGCAACCAGTAAAAGCTGATCCATCGTTACCCTGGAAGATTGAGCATCCGAAGAGCCAGTGGCTATCACAGGCCCTCCATAGTATTGCAGATGTGAGAGCGGCAGTGACCAAGATATACCTGATCTATCGTCTGCATTCGGATTTTGGAGACCAATGGTTACAACCCCGCTGACTAATGGATCATTTTGCTTGATAGTCTTGTTACTGCACATAGAACTTCAAGATCTGGGTAGAGGTGCCACGAAGACAAAGCTAATAAAATCTCTCCAGTCTCGACCGCTTGCGGCATGCCATTCACAATATTTTCCATAAATCGCAAGGCTTCCTTCCAGGACTTCATAATAATCTTGTAGACATCAGAACCAGATGGCAACTCGATACCTAGATTGTCTATAATTATCCTTGCCTGTGCTTGCTTCCGGGAGAACGCGGTGTCGGCGCTTTCCAGCCAAGCCCTATATATATCGTCAGATATTTTCTGTTTTGTAAACTTTGTTTACCAGATTTCTATGTTAATGCTTACCTAGCACTGGCGTCCCATTCCGCTAGCTGATCTCTACTGATCTGTATCGTAGATGCGGTAAAATCGTCCAAGCTAAAGATATCCTCCGCAAGACGTTGTTTGAGCATAGCTTTCCTCCTTGAGACCATTTCCGCCCAAACTGCAGTAGCTCGTCCTTTCCACATCCGAGACAGCATACAAGCAAGAAGATGTACGGCCACGGCCCCTTTTCCTGACGTTGCCGCTGCCCATAGTGAGGTCCCGTCGATTCCAATATGCTCCCGGAACGCCCCGTCAGAGGATGTACCTTTTGGATTGACCTTGGGATTCTTTGCGATTTCCGAAGCGCGAATTCCGTATGCTTTGACGAGATCAGGAATTTCCGGGAGGTCGTCACAGAGGAGGAGGGCCAACTTTCTTGCGACGGTATGGACAGGCCCGTCCTCGGCTTCCGTCCTTCGTTTTGGCGAGATAGCGAGACCGAGTTCGTTATATTCAGGTGGTGCAGCACACTTTACAATTGAGAAGTCGATGTTGACATTTGCTAGGGCTGCGATATTCTGGTTTTGTCCAGAGACTAGGCCGAATTGAAAGTTCCCTGTCATGACTTCAAATCACCTAGAGCAATTAGATGGCGAGACAAAGCCATATCTTAAGCGGTGTGAGACCTTTATAGCTATTTGAAGCGGGACGGCACTTTCCCCAGGTGCACCTACGGAGTGATACGAGCAATTTAAGACGAAAATTGAGAATTTCTAGGGTTTTTAGGAAGAGAAATGTAGAGGAAATGCTTGAACAACATGGGATCATCGCTTAGCGTTAAGGAATTGAAAAATTTGCGACTCTGATCAGGCTGGGGCTTAGCAATTTCAGCCTTGTATCTAAGCGCAAGGCAGGACGCGGGGCATAATGAAGTGGCAAACCGGAACTCGCTAGTCTCTATTTTGTTGTGGCCTTTTTGTTGACTGCCGCTCGCTTCTTGAGAGGAGGTCCTTGTCACAACTGCTATTTATATAGTCACCCGGTGTCCCTTTGATAGAACTATGTGCCTTTTGGGCTAGTTGGTGCGTCGTGGAGGAAAACTAAAGCCTCTGGCTGTCGGATAATTGTTAAAAAAGTATTATACCACTATATAGCTATATATGTATTTTAAGGGATTATATGGGTTACAATCTCTATGTAAGGAGCCAAAATCACCAAGCAGGTTGCAGTGGATATGGAAACTGCAACAACTGACTGTTGCTCTTTCGAGAAACACAGTACTTAAACTTCCTATGATAGAGTTGTAGCAAGATAAATCAGGTACGGAATACTGGAGAGTGTTGAGTTTCGCCGAACTGGTAAGCTGACTTATTGCGTCCGTCTGGAATAAACATGGCCCACCCTACGAGTGCAAGATCCACTAAGTTAGCTCCAAACAAGAGCTTATTTAGCTGTTTTTTAGAGCTCAAGATTGGCCATCTATGGCCACTTCGGCTAAGGGTGCCTTTTTAAAGAAATTTACCCAACTCGAGGCACGTCCAAGAGGCACGTTCGGGATAAAACGGTAAGTTACGTACATATTCTCTTTACGCCCCTTTTATTTTTCTTTTTCTGTCTCTACCTCTTCTCTATCTTTACATCTGCCTCTACCTCTGCCTTTCTATTAAATATTATTAAATATTATTAATTTTTATGATTTTTATACCCCTTTAATACGCTCTATTTTTGATTAATGCTATACCTTTCTTATCTACTAACTATAACTACCTTAAAGTCGCCTTATAAAAGGCGCCAGTTAGCTGCTTTTTATATGGCAGCTTACCCGTAATTCTCTCCCTTATAAAGCTATTCGCGACGGTAAAAGGCTTATAGCGACGAATATAATATAAGAGGCTTTAAAGGCCTTAGCGGAATTTAGAGAGCAGCCAATATCTTCTATACTACGCCAAAAATTATAAAGGTAACAATAGTAGTAAAAAAGCAGTCGTAAAAAAGCAGCTATTTTAAAGCTCTATTAGAGCCTAGGGGCGTATAAAGCGTACTTTCAATTAAAATACTATACTAAAACTCTACTACGTTTAATATTTAATATTTTTTTAATATTAAATTACTATGCATTATTAATATTAATATGGTCTTATACTGATATTAAATATTGATAAGAGCACTGCTTTTTGCTTCTGCCTCTGCCTCTGTCTCTACCTCTATACCTGCCTCTATTTCTAACCCTGCATTTGTTTCTGTACTTGCCTCTACATTTATTTCTGCACCTGCCTCCGCCTTATTTCTATCTCTGCTTTTCCACCTACACTTTGCTTTTACCTAAGAAACTACAGCTAAGAAGACTATCAATACAATTACAATATAACATAGAGGCGGAGGCGGAGGCAGAGGCAGAGGCAGA
>KV749573.1:20080-33938 GCA_001692915.1 Glonium stellatum
ACGGAAATAGAGGTAAAGACAGGGGCGGAGGTAGGTATAGGGGTAAAGATAAATACAGAGGCAGAGGCAGAAGCCGGGGCAAAGGTGGGGGCAGAAGCAGAGGCACAAGAGTAAAATAGTAGCGAACAAGTAACAGAGGCGTCAGAGGCGTCTGAAACATCAAAATTGTTAAAATTTTTAGTATTAAGTTAGCCCCAAAAAACACTCGATATAACACCCGGTGTGACCGTAGGGCCAGCTTAAAATATGGGAGTAAAAGAAGCAGGATAATGAAAGGGACTACAGATCCCAACTTCTTTTGATTCGAATCTAGAATTTTTCCTATAACTAACTGCATTATACCTCTTCTCGTAATTATGGAGCTACTGAAGGTGTTACTAAATGTTCGGTTAAAGGCTGCTGTACCGCGACCTAAAGCCTGCAAAGAAGTCTAATCGCTTGCGTCTACATTCAAAAGCATCCAGTGAAGCACGCTTAGTTTAGTTATTGCCGTGCCTTGCATATTTTAAACAAATCCTTAAAGAGGTCATGCAATGGAATACAAGAAGAAATCGTCACGAGATTCTAAGTGGAGTTATTAGAAAGACTTCAAGAATGCATCGTAATCATTTACTTTCTACGTAAAAACTTAACGCGCTTCATAATGGCGCGATAGAAACGCCATTCCGCTAATGAAAAACTCAGGAAACCTCAATCCAGACCCTTTCAGATCTAATCATACCGAGCATCAAAGTTCCCATACCCTGCCATGATCCGAATGTCTTGTGCCGCTAGAGGACTGCCCGGATTGCCAAGAATTGCACTCTAACGAGTGGCTAATTTCGTTCCGGAAGTCTTTGCGGAGCGGGGCGAGGACAACATTGTCGCGGCACTGGTCTTGGGCTGGAGGGGTAGAGGCTAAAGCCCTGCTACAACCAGGAAACTCTTCCAGAAATGCTTCAGTGCAGACAGCGCTTGTTGGAACTCGTGATGTTAGACTGTGGTCTTCTTGACGTACGCAGCTGTCCAGTTGTTGTAAAGCTGGTATGGAACCTATCTCATCTTCTTGCCCCAAGTTCCTACCTGCAAGATTCCCCTTTTCGTCAGGATGCTCCTCCGTGTCTAGATCATCCTCAATTAGATTCGCTTGCTCTAAATTCTTATTGTACCTCTTTGCCCATCTTTCATCATCCTCCAAGCCCCAATCCTCGCCCATCATAAGTGCTTTATAATGGTAAGGCGTATAACTATTAGAGTACTGTGGCTCTCTTTTAGTCCCTCGGCGGAAATCAGAAGCCTCGTACCGCACTTTTGTGAGAGCCGCGTCCCAGATGTCACTGACCATGCCTGCCGTCTCCTTGTTCTTGAGAAGCCGGTTCTTGTAGATCAAATCCGAGGCGGTCAAGCCATCCACGTTAGCGACGCGAACATCAATTCCAGCTTGGAGTAGCGCAACCAACGCATCTCTCCCTTTGCATGGCGGGCAGGGTAAGTATGGCCTTTGCTTATACAAACGATTCACTAGGGCATGTAGGCAACTGCCCCCGTCCTTATCTAGCGCATGGACATTTGCACCCATTTTCACAAGCAGGTTAATTGTCTCTTTTTGCGGTGGGTAAAAGGCGTATTCGAGGTAATAGTTAAGTAGTGGTTTTCCTACTTCCACCTCATAATTGGCATCCATGAGACCAACTTGAGAGTTCAGAATAGCGTCTATAGTATTCTGAGATGGGCTGGTCAAGATTCAATCATCTTAGAGATTGTGCGTCTTACTTACACGGTCATCGCTATCACGAATTGCATAACGCAACGCTGAGAACGAGCAGTCGTCGCTCTTATGCTGTATTAGAGGGTCCGCGCCGGCTTCTAGCAACAGTCGCATACAAGTAGTCAGTCTTGACCTGTCACCCACTCGGTCACCCTCTTCCGCCCTCTGATACGACCTCTCAAGCATTTTCGCTAAAGGCGTACTAAAATACTTATAGTCAGCTATTATTTAAAATGACCTTAGTTCGTAGCCATTATGCTCATAAAAATTGCTAGGTACTTGCGGGGTCGTATTCAACATTGAAATACTAAGCATATTCATTTAACTACCATCCCTCTACCTGTATGATCTCATTCGGTAGTTGTGTAAGAGAGGTCTTACAAACAGAGATGAAGGGTAATAAGAATGTTTTTTAGCAGAATCTGGCCTGCAAGCTTTTGAAACTCAGCACATTCACATATAAATTCGGCTGTATCCCCTGACACTACATAAAAACCTCGCACCGTGTAGGAAAACTGACAAGCCGTAGTCATAGAGTTTACCAAAATTTCTAGTACTTACAATTCATAAGGTGCTTCAGGGTCATAGTCGTCATATAAGCTACCCACTAAGTCGATATCGAGCCCTTCTTCTATTAGGTATTGGCATGTCATTGGATTTACGTAGTTACAAGCATACTACGGTTAGTCAGCGAGTGGTATGAAATTACTTAAATATAGGTAAGCACTAGTAGACGTTCAGGCGATTACTAACTGATAACAAAGACGCGCCGCTCTCATCGCAGTCTCTTAGCGAAGCCTTCCCCTCCCGCAGCAAACGCCTAACACCATAAAGATCGTCTCTCGCAATAAGGCCGAAGATTTCGGAATCACTCCGTATGATATTGTATGCCCATAGAGCTGGGGTAGGGAGTGAGGGTATCTGAGGCTTGTAATATACCACTGGATCGAGGTAGACATTCAACTTGGTCTTTATACGATTATCAGAAGGCATGAACTCGAAGGCCATGCGCATCGATTTCCTTGGGTTTTCCTCATCCGGTACATTGGAGAAATATTTCGATCGCCTATTACGGATCCTTACGGTCACGCGGCCGCCAGACACAGAATATTCTCGTTTTCTTTGATCATCGAGAAAGCCATGCCTGAATTTCACAGGTCTTCCATCTGTCACTTTTCAAGCGTTAGCAAACATAAACCGATAGAATTTAAGTAGAAAGCCGAAAAAGACATGCTCAAATTGATGACCTTTAACAGTCGTAGCTTCTAGATCCTTCCTCCAGCTACAATCCCGAAAAATTCGGGCTTATACTTTTCACACGACTTTCTTTTTTGTAATTTCCCCATTTTCCTTCTATTTCTGAAAGAAAGAGATTTCTAGACGCACATTTTTTGTTGATCAAGATAGAACAAGAGTCGGCTAGTATTTCTCGGATATGATTAACGTCCTGCGTATCAGTAAAGGTGATGATGTCGTCATCGGAGGCTTCACCCCGTTTCCTCTTTTTCTCATTAGTGGAGTGCTTTTTCTGTGCCACTTCCTGCGTAGCTTCAATTAGTTGCTTAAGGTCAGCGATGATCTCTTGCGCCTTCTCGGAATATGCTTCGCTGGGAACATTCTTTGAAAGGCGGGACAGCCGTGTGAGACTCTCTAATAGACAAAAGTCATTTGGTTGGTCCGACCTAAGAATGTTTGCTTTTTCAGCCTGCTGATCCTGGACTAAATTTTCAAGCGTGTCAAGGACAGCCCGTAGAGGCTCTAACTTCAACGCAGACACGCTCTTCGATAGCTCAGCTATCAGAGATTGTATGGCCTTCTGTCTCTGTTCGA
Source organism: Glonium stellatum (assembly GCA_001692915.1). Classification (NCBI taxonomy): domain Eukaryota; kingdom Fungi; phylum Ascomycota; class Dothideomycetes; order Gloniales; family Gloniaceae; genus Glonium; species Glonium stellatum. The sequence continues at coordinate 23,658 of KV749573.1, forward strand.
GGTCTCCTAAAGCCTTCGAAGTTTGATCCGCACCCGAACGAAGCTTATCGATGTCACTTCGAATGAGGGATAATGTGGTGGCTTGTCCAGTCAAGGCTTCTGTGGTTTGCTTGTGGTACTCTTGCTGTTCCTGCTCATTGTTTTGCTGACGTTCAAATTCCTTCTTCCGGCTTAGGCTCTCATCATCGCTGAAGAAGCCCATCTGTTAGTAAAATAGTGAAAGGATCAGGAGTTGGGGGCAATAACTGAGACAATAGCAATACCTAGCGAGGAACTGGAAATGTGCCGTCAAATTGGCCGTGTGCCCCAGAATAATGCTACGTACGTCGCGTAGTTCATCTTTTCGGAATGCCGTTTTAACATCTTTCAATAAGCGACCCCATTTTTTCCCAGTGTGTGAGCTTTGGAGCTTTTTGAGATCCTCCTCAAACCGAGTGATATCGTCGACGCATTTTTTCATCGTGCTTTCGATCGCTGTTAGGTCAAGACCATTACTGTTATTTTGGGTAATGGCTTGAGTATTCTCGAGTTGCTCAAGGACCAACGATAAGTCCTTGATAGAAGAAGCCGTGTCTTTAACCCATTTCGGTGCCCGCTTGATTGCGGATATGGCTTGGTACAGGGTTTTGGTCGACTGTAGAGCAAGCGTAACGAAAGCGATCACGCTGGCCCCTCCGCTCGTTGGATCCATCGTATAAGGAGGTTAATAATCTGAATAAGAAGAGAAGGACTGAAATGGAGTAAGGCTGAGAAAGCTTGGAGCTTCGGCGGTAACGAAGCTTAAAGCGTACCGATGACGTGTGCATGAAATAGGTTAAACAATCAAAGGGCTCTAAAACCCTATATCACTTCCAATAAAAAGATACTTGAAGAGTTTGGAGAAGTTGGAGTGTTACTGGGCTGTGAGTTGGCACTTTTCCCTTCTACCCGCTGGAGCTTAGCATGCAGCTTGGCATCACTGACTTTAATCAGAGATAGCCCAGCCGACCTGAATAAGCCTGAGCAGACTACATCGCTATGTGTCGAGAGAGCCATAAAACACAGCCATAATGGTGATATAGACTCGTTGAGGTTAGAATTTCCAAGTTAGAGATCATGTTTTTGGTGTTCTCTTTTCTAAGTCTTTCTCGTCGTATAATACAATAGCACCGATGGATAACAATACAGAAGCAAAGACTAGTAACCTCCTTACTAAACACCTGAATTTGAAAGAAAGGCATCATGTGCCTATTTTAGGCACATATCAAGTTTTCACTGACTGGCTAACGCGTAACATCACTGATAGAAAGATTCAAATTTCGCCTGCACCGATTGATGCTTATTTATAAATGTAGATTTGTAAGTTTTACTTGTGAGGCTACTCTATAAGGGATTGGTATTTACGAGCGCTATAGTGAATCCAATAAAATCCGTAGGGATTCAAAGCGGTTATTGTAAATCCGCATAAAGCCTACGGAGAGATACGAATAGTTATAGGAGAATATCAAGGCCGTTCCTCAAATCGCAAATATACGCCACGCATGAAGGTAGTGACACAAAGATGATTGCCAAAGTCGGGTTAATCAATGAGGGAATTATGCGGTCAACTTTTGATAATGCTCAGCCTCCACACATTCTTGCTCGATAGCGGTTTGTGACCAATGGGGCTCCATACCAGGCTGCCTTGTACGATCCGTGGGGCTGGAACCTTCGTCGCGCCCTCGTCCTTGAAAGAAAAACGTCACCACTGGTCTCCACGTGGTTCTCTTTTCCGCCTTCAAATGACTTGACACTTGCTAACTTAATCCAAAGGATGACACTTCGCTCGCTCAGGCAGAAAGCCCGGTCAATGTCGTTTTTAATATATGTTTCCTTATAGCTGAGGGCTTCAACATTATACACTCGAACCAATTGCCAAGATGCTGGAGAATGAAAGGAATTCAATCCCTCTGAGGCCGCTGCTTCACGATTCAAAAAAATAAAAATCGGGAATTTCATTTTGTTCAGAGAGCAGCCAGTAGCAGAGTTGCTAATAAGCAAGCAAGCCAAGCTGGGCACCTTGAACTTGCTTGCTTAAAATTTTTGACCCAGGCAGCTTACTTACTAGGTCGAAATGGTTAGCTTGCTTGGCTTGTCTGCCGGCTTGCTAGGGAAATATTTTTAGACAGAAGTAGGCTAAAAGTAGGCCAAAAGTAGGCTGAAAGTGGGCCTTAAGTGGATCTTGAGTAGATCTTAAAGGGGCGCCGTAGGCAACAAAATAAAAAGGGGGCGTTACGTGAGTTTGGTTTGTTTGCACTATTACGTAAATTGATAGGCCTAAAAACAGGCCTGAAGGCAGGCACAAAAGATATACCTACTTACTATGTATCCTCTATTAAGCGATTAAGCAAGTCAAGCAAGCTAGGCCCTATTTAGGCTAGTTGCTTGCTAGAATCCGACTCTTCGGCTTACTTGCTTACTTAATTATAAATTAAGCAAACATGAAAGCTGTCGGTAGTTCCGAGCTTGCTTATTAGCAACTCTGGTCAGCAGAGACCGTGTTAGACGCCTTGTAATGCTAACAGATATAATAGTAGTAGCAGTAATCGACTACTTTTTATGGCCATATGTAAATAAATCCTTCTTGCTTGCTCAGCTTGCCTAGTGCATTAACTTCTGGCTCTCTCTCTTCGCTCTAATTAGCCCAGCGCAGCAGAGCCTTCTTGAGCAATTGCCAAGCAGGCAGCATGATATGCCGCATGTTTAGGTACGAAAAACCCTACGTTTATTGCTCAAGCCATCCAATACCCAGACCCATGCCACTGAGGGTGCTCACGATCATGCAAGGTTGGAAGGCCTTAAAATGGTATGGATCTAGCAAAGCCCTATGATGCTGATCAGCCTTTCCTAGGCCGCCTTTCTTCTTAGATACGAGCTCTATCTCTTGACACCGTTAATACGTCAAGATGTGTCAACCGTTGAAAGCACAGTAAGTATAGCCGCATTAATTCCCGGAGAATGGCTGATTAATTTAAGAATGCTGTTATTGTCGCGGTAGTTGGGGCTTTAGTTATTGCGAATACCTTCGTTAGCGCAATGCTGGCAAAGTGGGCGATTGCGAAGGTGAATAGGCCTGATGAAGTACCATCAGCGGTTCCACTAGCCAATCCTGATTCTAGCTTCAGAGCAGACTAGAATGGCCAAAGCAAAAATACTCAGGCATAGCAAGTGAGTAGAAAAAGGTCGATATACTACTACGTGTGTAGTAAAGATTTATAGATGGGTGATGTTAGAGTAAGAATATCTTGATTAAGGTGAAATGTCTACGAAGCGCACGAGATCACATCTAAGAAATTTTAGCCATAACTCGATGGACACGGATTATAATGTGGATATATTATGATAGTATTGATATGACCACAACAATTAAGTCCGTTTGCAAGGGCAACACCACTGCATTTCCTCAAGTCCGCTAAGCATGCAATTTAGAAGCAACACTAATTAAAGCATTTGCCAGTTTACCGTAGCTATCTTTACATGTGTCTGACAATCATGAGTCTCTTTGAAAAGGCAGTATTAAGTATCTATGCAGCAGACACACTTTCATAGCACTGACTCCACGCATCACAAAATTCTAAGGACAAAACCAGGCCCGAAGGAGAAAGCGGGGGAGCCAGACAAGGGCCCAGTAGATGATGCCACCATCACAACTAGGACTTGCTGGCGACTGATCGCGTCAGAACCGATCAGAACAGCCCGCACTGCCGCTTTCGACATCTGGGCCGTTAACATAGGAACGGTCATGGTGGAAGTGGGCATGAGGGTCTTCACTCTGATAAGCTGACCGAGATGGTTCTGGGTATAGTCTATCAGTCCGTTCGCCGGAGCCCGTATGGCCTCGAGAGCGGCTGTGATGGGTAGAGGGGCGATTCGAATCGGAGTGTTTGATGCCGTGTCCGACATCCTTTCCGACAGTCTCATCGTGGCTGCGTCGGTTCGAGTTAGAGCGCCGGGTATCGTATCTAGAACCGCTCTCGACTACCTCCTCGACGCCATCCATGCGGCGGTCTTGGGTAGCTGAGTGTAAGCCAAAGTCTAAACTGTGAGGATTTGTGTAGAATAATAATAATTCCCCTACTCGGGAGGAGTTCCAGAGTCAGAATTAGTTGGTTACTCACTATACCCTGTTGCAGCACCGGGATGACGGGCCTCTTCTGCTCTCGCCATTTCTTGAGAATGCAGAGAGGCGGCGGCATCTTTATCATCGAAATCTTGACCTGGGTTGGCAGTTTCGTACTCAAGAATCTTGACGATGCGATAGAAGATAACGGCTATGAGAGAGCCGAGGAAGGGCCCAGCCCAATAGATCCAGTGGTAACGGTTAAAAGTGCCAAGGACGACGTCAGGACCGAAGGAACGTGCAGGATTTAATGAGCCGCCAGTAAAGTACACGCCTTTTACACTGGTCAGATTCTGGGTAGCTGAATGAGTTAGGGCGACTTACCGCTAAGTTCAGCAATAAAAAGAGACAAGCCGATACCGACTGGTGCAAGGAATGTGCCTTTGTGCTTCTCTGCAGCGAGCATAAATATTGTGAAGACCAACTGCGCAGTGAGGAACATTTCGATAAAGACCCCACGAGCTATCGATGTTCCTGGGCTCAGGGTGGTCCGTACAGCGAGTGGTCCAGGAAAAAGAGCGGAAACGATGCCTGCTGCAGAGATCGCGCCGAGTATCTGAGCGAGAAAAATCACCGCTCCTTTCAGCCACCCTACCGCTCCGATCAAGCACAAGCCCAAAGTGACCTAGGAATGGAGTCAGCATAGGTAGTAAATACAATAGTAGAGTATAACTCACAGCAGGATTGAATAGCCCTCCACTAATACGGAAGAAGACCCAAACATTTACTGCTAGGGAGAAGCCGAACGCTAAGCTGATATATAGTAGCACAGAGGTATTTGGAGCCTTTGGTACAGTAGTTCCTCCTCCAGCTGCAGCAGCGTTTGCTACTTGAGTTGCAGAAAAGGCGAAGAATAGAAACAGAAATGTCCCAACGAACTCACCCAACATGGCGATAAATAGGTTGCGAATTCGGTTGGGTAGCCATCCGAATCCGGCCAATCGCCTTTCTCCTGGGTGGTTAGGATCGGTGGTCAGTTTTCTCATGCCAGGTAAGACCATGAAGCTCCTCGCTGGTCTGTCGACATTCATTTTGGCTACGGAGAAATGTGTAGCTAGACTTAGGCAAGCGAGTTGTAGTGGAGCAAATTTTTGGAGAACTCAGCTATGAGCAAGGACCTAGGGAGTGACAAGTAGTAGATAGGGTATAGGTAGTTGTTTGCGATTTGAAGCCCAGAGGTTTGAAATGATAAGGTGTATGATAGAAGAAGGGAATGACCGCAGGATTGGAAACAAGGCCATATGGGAAGCATGTCAAGGCGGGACGAATGCGGGAACTGCGCGTGGATAATTGAAATCTCGCCATTGTTCTTGCCTAACTTGGAGAGTGGGATTGTGTTTAAACTATGCGATATTAAAGATGGCCGAGGAACAATTATGGTAGTGACGGCCTGGAACGTAGTGGACTGGTTGTGGTCGTCCAACATCAGGCTCGTAGCAGTGCGAAGGCCATCATGAAGGGTTATTGGAGGGGCAATATAGAAAATTCAGGAATCCTTTCGGCAGAGTGATAGAAACTAGCGTTTTCCTCGTATTGGCGTCTTTTGCTTCATATTTGGGAATTTGGGAATTTGGAAATTTGGGAGCATTGAGGGACACAAATGATGACGTTTATCGCAGCTAGACTCAACGGCTGGCGGGGGTCGGGGCAACCACTGATGGAGATGTGAGATGGCCTACTGCGAAGCTTTGTGCTAGGCCCGAGTTAGAGCTGCATGAAAGAATAGGCACATAATGAGGAGCGAGGCATCCTATCCACCAGGCAGATGTTTCTGTCTGCCTTGATGCTTTACGTCCCCGCGTGCCTTAGCATTTTTGCTAGCTCACGCTAATTTTTCAAGCTTTGTCGTGGGACGATGCCCCTTCCTTTGCCACCTTTGCGAAGCCAACGGCAGGTCGTTGTGTCATCAGAGAAGTTAAGGCGCGCGCATGGCACCTCGAGTCATTGTGCCCTCAACAAAACTAGTTGAACCTAATTCCATATGCGCCCCCGTAAACACGGAGACTCTACGCATTCTGCCTAATAAGGCTTGAGTAGCTCTAAAGTTAAGTTCACATAGTTTCCTTGTGCGTCGTATGGTTAGCGTCAGCTGTTATGCAATCAGAACTCGTTATATCACAAGTCTGCTGCACGAGCACTACGAGATGCATGAAGTGGCCGCATGCGGGCTTAAAGTTTAATACCCCACTCCAATACTCGGAGCCTTTATGCATTCGAGGGAATGTTGACTCTAGTTTCCTGTTCTAGAAGCCTATTAATGATAAGGCAACTCTTTAAAAGGCTAATGTCTGCCTATAAAACGTTTTGGGAACAGGCATCTAATGACGGAACGAATACGCTCCTCTTTCTCTGGAAGCGTTGATGGTACTTGGCCACCCAATTTGTGTTTGCCTCGTTCCATCCCTGCTAATAGTCGTCGCCTTTACTAGCTATGATGCTCCTGATAGCGGCACACTGCGAAAGGGTACACCCATCTTCCAAACAAGCGCTATCAGACGTGCCGGCCTGATGATCTGTTATGTTCGTCGTTTTGAGCGGTAGTATTTCGAGCGGAAAAGAACCAGAGGAGGGGGCGGAGACCATAGTGAGTAATGTTACTCATCTTCCCTCAAATGTTTATTGATCCCCTACCCGAGGTCTGAATTAGTTGGAACAAATCTTCTATATCCAGCGACGTTGCGATGGCGGCTTCTACTACTAGAATGCCGATTTTGGGTTTTGCTGCTGGTATGGCGGGTCTGGTGTTTCTAGGGGCTATCTAGCCGTAATTTTGCGATTACGACGAAGGCGTGTAGGCACGAAGGTTTGTACGAGGCGCTAACGGAAAAGGGTGCAAGTACGAGTCCATGTGCTACAAAAGCGGTCATGTGATTGCCGGGATTGCTCTGGATGTATCCTAGAACAAGATACGACGTAATATGCTGTAGCTTGTGAGGGGTTTTAGCCAAAATAGATGCGTAGATTGGCTATAAGGGAGGAATTATCTGGGTAGAGATAGTAGGCTCTTGAATACCTGCGGTATTCATAACTGTGCGTAATGTGTGGGTACTGCGATTTTTATATGCATCTAGCTGTTGGCTGAGAGAAGGGTTGAACAATATCCTTGTGGGGTCTGTTGGTGCTATGGGCGAAAGCCGGGGATTTAAGATTTGTTATAGTAAACACTGCGGCTTGAGGAAGTGCGTAGTCTATGCTTCATAATATATTTATCACGTATTCGGTTAGAACTCCAGACTCCCGGCTCGGTAAGGTCCATTCCGTCCGCCACCGGCCGCGTGTATGATTGTAGCATCATTCCATCATGTCTGAGGGTCTGTAACAGTTCAAGTCTATCAACTTTATGAGTTTCGCTAGCTCTTGTTATTGGCTTCGCTGCTTAGCTGTTAAAGTTTACAAAGGCAAAAGATCTTGTCAATGAGATATTTTCTATTTAGTTGTATTTAGTTGTATTTGGTTGTACATACATATATTGTCTCTATATGAGTTGTCTTTATATGAAAATAAAATCTAGGAAATGAAAAGAATAGAAGTAAAGATGCAAAAGTAAAAATAGTGGCATCCATAGCTGGCGCGATGGAGAGGCTTTCTAGTGTGAAGCACGTGATGGGGCGGAGCAGCTGGCTCGCTCCAAGACACGCAGGCCAGCATCCAGGTCATTGAATGCATCTACCCGTCAAGCCGTCATAACCTTCCGTATGCCTGCAACGAGGGCCAACTTCGCCTCTACTCCTATGTTTCCTTAATGCTTCTGTCTTCGCTTGCGACACCTTGCATCTTTGCATCTTAATACCCGCCGACGCCCTTGAAACAGCTCGGCTTCGAAGGACCTTGTGTGAACCCCTCTTGCCTCCCAAGGTCAAAGTCGAGCTTTCTCCGCAACCGATCCGCACGCCACCCACAGCAACACGTCGAATCCTTTCCCTCAAGCCGAATGAGCAGAGTATCATAGATTTCAGCATTTTGTGCTGGCTTTAGTTTCACCTCGTTTTACCGCGGTCGCTGGTTACGACCAAGCACTCACATCATGCGCCCTTTACGATTACTTCTTTCTCTTTCGTCGAGCCTTATAGCCATCACAGTCCTATTATACATCAGTTTTGGCTCTCAACGACACGAAACGTCATCTAATCCCAACTCTGGCGGCAAGAAAAGTAAATTCCGCGCCTTATTTTCATTTACTTCGCCATCCTCGCTTTTCCCTCCCTCCGCTATCATTAGCCTTACCGACGACAATTCCACCTTCTTCCTGGCCAGACCTGCAGCGTTTGGCCCATTGTTACCGTCAAAAGGCCTCAGCGGGCAGCTATGGATCGGTAGCGGATTTGGGGACGATACAATTGGTCGAGGAGGCATGGCTACGGGTGCCGAAGGCGAACTTGGCTGCAGTGATGTTCCTGGATGGAGTGACGGAGGTCAAACCTTAGCCGGCGGTGTTGATATTGGCATTGATTCGAAGAGGAAGTCTCTCGGAACTTCCGAGTCTCATGACGGACAGTCAAACCCCAAGTCTAGTCAGCGTTTCAGGCGAGGAGAAAGCGCAAACGAGCATGATATAGGCAAGGCTGCAGCTGGGGAAACAGACGATGGTACGGACGACTACCTTCACCACCCTCTTCCGAATTCAGACATGCCCAAGGAACACGGAGCGGTTGGGAAGGTCAAGGCCTCGGAACATGCGGACATTCAGTCACTGCAAGAAGGCGCCGAAATTGCCGGCAAAATTGTTTTGTTAAGTCGCGGAGGCTGTGGATTTTTAGAAAAGGTGAAATGGGCACAGCGACGAGGAGGAGTCGCGTTAATTGTGGGGGACGACATTCGGGGAGGTCCTCTAATACGCATGTACGCTCACGGCGACACGTCGAACATAACAATACCGGCTCTCTTTACTTCACATACGACGGCTCACTTGCTGTCTTCTCTCATTCCTTCAGGGGGCTACCTCGAGGATATTTCTCCTGAAGACGCTGCAAAGTTGGGCATTAACAATGCCGGGGCAGATTCTAAAGGAAGCAGGAGCAAGGAGAATCTAGCGGGGAAGCAGGATATGGCAAATCGGCCTACCTTTACTCATACTATTGCTCACCCGGCGCAAACATCGAAAGCTGGGCAGGGAAACAAGCGTCCGCTTATGCAGCCATCTGCGGCAAAGAATGCGGATACGCCTGAACGAGTAGGCTGGCTCCACTCATTCCTGTCGTTTCTTGGGTTTGGCACTGGCGGCCATTCATCGCAGGCAGGAGACAGCAGAAGACCTCCAAGCAGTGGAAATATCGATTGGGTTCTGGTTGAAGATTGGAATGACGATCAACCAGCTAAAAAGGCGACCAAGCTGAAACCTACTTCGAAGCGACCGAAAGCACTCAAGCCAACGCCAACGAGAGCGTCAGACGACTTTGTAATTGGAGTCCAAGACTGGCGGGATCCTGATCTTCTTCCGCAAACAACATCTGCGAACCATGCCAATGACCGGACAATTGCTAATAAAGAAAGTGAGAATGGTCAGTTGAAGGGTGGTAGCATCCTGCCCGGCAGTGGAGAGTACCAGAAGCAGGGCAAGGGTTCCCCAGATGGAGCTCATACGGGACCGACTGATGATTTCAATCATGACGAGGGAAGCAAAGGATGGTTGAAGAATCTTCTAGGAAACCATGATGAGGACTATGACTCTAAACCAACCCCCTCAAAGCGCGCTGATGGAAATCATCTACCACTACACACCAAAGCTGCGGATGCCCACGTTAAGGAGGATGGAGAACATCCTGACGATCCAAACCGCCATGAAGGTCTTTGGGTCACGCTTACTCCAACAAACATGTCGTCTAGTCCTTTCTTTGATACCCTTTTAGTTCTCGTGGTTAGTCCACTTGTTACACTCACAGTCGTATATGCTCTCCTTCTACTCCGATCTCGCATCCGGCGAAGGCGCTGGCGAGCTCCTAAATCCGTTGTTGAGCGCCTTCCAGTTCGAACATACCACACCATCGCCAGCGACACCAACTCTGGCTCTTCTCCCCTAGCCACTCCCGTAGCTTCATCACCAACCACGCCTCTCCTGCAGCACACACACTCCCGGGCCCATCTTTCACGCTCAAGGCCTCGCTCACGAACAACGTCCGAGGTCCCCGCCACATCCTCCTCATTCC
>KV749577.1:2718-22400 GCA_001692915.1 Glonium stellatum
ACTGTCTAAAAACTCCATTAGTGTATCATTTAGGCACTAAGAATGGCTGCGAACCAAGTATGAAAGGCTAGGCTGTCATACCTTGATGTGTATAAAATTCTAGCATTTGGTGGTGTGCTTGTGCTAAACTACTAATAATAGTTAAGCTGTATATTCCGGAGCTATTTGCGGGATGGAATTCTACACTTTTAACAGCTGCAATATCTTCTGAAAAGTAGATCACAGACTCTTTAACAAGTCGGCAAAATAGACATTTATCAGCTGCTGCCTCGCATATTGCTTTGAAAGATATTTGTTCAGATCGCCGAGGACCATCCCACAAAGAGCCACGTTCAGGCGCTAAAGAGGCACAGCAAGTGTTACATCCAGATATTTCAGTGCCAGATCGCATATCGGTTGACTGATTTGCTAGATCTTTTCGTTTTGTCTTGTGGCGTCTTGATGTTGCTTTTCTCCAGAGGGAATCCATAACTTTTGCAAGATTGGTTGTTTGAAGAGTTCTCGGGTGTTCCAGATATTTTAAGGTTGAGGTTTAGCTGAACCGTCAGAGTCCAGATGTAGAAGCTTTGTAGTGTAGGGAGTTTGCTTCGAGTATATGCAAATATAATAAACCATAAATTTAGAAATAGGAAAGCCGGGTTCAGAAATAGCGGGGAAGCAGCTGAAGGTTGTATGTTTAAAAGACAGTGGGCCGAATAAAACCTGCAGAGGTAAAGTGGTCTCTTGCGCCTACTTCCGCACGAACAACCTCGTCGCAAGAATACAGGCTAGCGCTAAGACATAGGTTGTGCTATATGGCACCTGAGCCTGTTGCAAGTAACCGACTTTAGAAATCCAGAGTGATGATTATCAGAGGAGGCTCCATAGGCAAGAACGAACAGGGGTTGATGTCCTCTAGTGTATGTGGGAGAGCGCAGGAACCTAGGAGAATTGAGGAGTGGAGAACCGGAGACCGGGGGTCTTTCTTATCGATAAGTCCCTATTCCAGCCAATACTATTGCACGACAGTATCCAGATTGCAACTAGCTTATTTAAAAAAAAAATCATATATATGTATAAGAGCCTTAAATATTAAAAAATAAAATGCTTAAATGAAATATTATCTAGGCCTTTAAACCTAGTCTATATAAACGTGAATTTTTTAGATAGGTTAATAGCTTTTACCAGAATCCTGCTGCGCGTTAAACCCGTACGATACTGTTGACCCGATAGCTGGAACTAGGGAATCGTTATCGTCATCATGCATTCCTTTGATTCCCTCAAAAGTCGTAAATCCCGAGTGTTGGTCGAGGCACTGCCGTAGCTGGCGAATCATACAGGCGACCAGTCGTACATTGTGTGGGGTGGCAGGGCCACAGACAATGCCCTGATTGTTAAGTACTTTGCACGTTCCCAGCTCTTGGTCGCTACTTGTTAGGAACAATAGGCGGGAGCAAGGCGTGCTTACCCTCCGCTCTTCCATTCATTCCATTGGCGGCATCTCCGGTACTTCCGATCCCCATTTACCTGCTTGCGGATGGCTTGCAGCATGTAGCCACCGCTGCCGTTAGCTCTCAAGGTCTTGAAGCTTGACAAGAAAAGAAAGAAATACAAAAGCCCTCCATGGCTTCCCCAATGCTCCTTCGCTTTTGCGTCGAGCTAGGTGGGCCGTTTCATAGCTGCAACGATGATGCTTGAATCGATTGTGTTTTTTTCGTGCATTGCTGCGGCTGCGGCGAGCTGGACTAAGAACCTTAACTATAGAAGTCCTTCCGAACACCATCCCTTTATGGGAATTGCAGTCCACAAAGTTATCAGGAGGAATAGCTTAAAAGAGCGATTTGACCTAGGGCAGCTTAACTTCACCCACGGAGTGGCGTCCGGCGATCCATATCCAAATTCGGTCATTTTGGTATGCAGGAGCTTAGAGGAAATTGGACACCTTATTAACTATTTGCAGTGGACAAGATGCTCGCCGGTGTATGGCGATGATAAAAGCAACAGTGGGTTAAGTTCTTGTTTCTTGAATTTGCTACTGGTGTTGGGTAGTTGCGGTCTCTGGAACCGTCCCGCTATTTAACCACGAGACCGAGCAATATGTAAAAGTCTCGACCTCCCCGGTTTGCGTCCAGTACAAAGTGGCTATAGACAGCGGAATGAAGCAGGCTGTCACGTCAAGAACTGCATACACGTCCTCCGATATTGACTACACCTTGAAGGTAGGTGGAAATCCAATGCAGGACATGTCCTAAACTAATAGACTCAAGGTCGAAGCTGCTGGATTAGAACTATTCACGCAGTATTACTATCAGTTCACGGTCTGCAATTCAAAAAATTCTAGCCCGATTGGTCGCACAAAAACTACGCCAAAGGCCAATGACAAGACTGGTACCATCTCACTTGCTGTCTATTCATGCTCCAATTATAACTTTGGATTCTTTAATGCCTTCGGGAATCTGGCAAAGAAGAACTCTGTCGACTACGTTATCCATCTAGGTGATTTCATCTATGAATATGCTGAAGGGGCATACGGATGGGGTTGGTCAATTGGAAGAATCTCTCAACCGAACGCCGAGTGCCGTACGCTTTATGACTACCGCAAGCGGCACGCGACGTACCGTGCAGACCTCGATTCAATTGAAAACTTCCAAGCTTTTGCGTGGATTCCAGTATGGGATGACCATGAGGTTGCAGACAATTCTTATCGTAGGACAACTTCCTATTAGGTCCGCAAGTTAGATATGATTGCTGATATAGAAAACAATATTGGAATACGAAATGATAGAAATCATGTACTTATTGACAATCGCTGGGCAAGCAACAACACTGGAACGATTACGGGCGTTGAAACAGACACTGGAGTTCGGCCTAGTATCCTTACACTAGATGATAACTACTTTTTTGCGTTAGTGGATTTGAGGTATCATCCTATAAATGCGGAGACGTGATGGGAAGTTGAACGCTCTGGCCGAAGGAATGTTTTATACAAATTCACCACATAATTGTTCTGGCATCCCCTCTTGCTCATTAGAATATTTACCGACGGAATCTTCCAGTAACGCTTCAGCGGAGGGCTACGGATAGTAATAGTAAAGCAGGTTTAACGATGATGTATAAGCGCCGCGCAACAAGGTGTGGAAGCTCGGGGGCTATAGCGCACGGCCGTAGCGAAAACTAGGCTTAATCAGGGAACTATATTGATTAGGGATGTGGGGATTGTGTGGGGTTGTGGAATATTTATTTTCCATTCGGGTTGGCAAGTTGGCTTTTCTGGAACTTTTCATTGTAAGAGAGCACTAATAGGGTTGATTGTTGGCTACAATGCATTTAACGAAACGACCGCTAGCTGGGTGCCTTTGGAAGGGTTTGGTACAAGCGAATGAAATCAATACGGCCCGTGGATAGTTTGTCAAAACAATTGGAAATGTATAGACGGGTATCTGATGATCTTGAAGATCTTATTGAGATATCAACCAGAAAAAAATAGCCTCTCTAAATCCAAACGAATGTCTAGAATTGCCCCCGATTCCGGCCTTGATAGACCATATCTCTGTGCGCCCTATGCGCCTAGCTCCCGTGATAATGATAGGAAAAAAATCATGCTGTCGCTTGTGTGTTCATTAAATTGATGTAACCCGCCCAGTGTGAGGGCGCTGGGGTCGGAGGTTTATAACAGACTCGAGTTCTTTGAGCATGTTATTACTAGCCTCTCTCTGCTCTCGAAAAGCGGCCTGGCGTGCGCGATCTTCTTGGATTTTAATCATTCGTTCCTCACGAGAGAGAGTTTTACGCTGGCGAGGAATTGCAATTGCTTCAAATATTTCCTCGTCCGAGTTGCTGCCAGAGACGCTAGGAGGACCTGAATGAGATGGGCTGTCCCCGTTCAAGGCTCGTAATGCGTCTGAGGGGCTGCCTTCCTCTACCGCTGTCAAGCCACCCAGGCTCGGGACTGGTGAGCGCATCCCACTGGAGGCTTGAGAAATGCGACGCTCATGCCTGTCGATGTTGAGGGCTAACGCGGCTTTGCCTGTTTCCCAGGCCTGAACAAGACTCTTTAGGTCTGCCCCGATTGAGTCGTATTGTGTCATAAGACTTGAACCCAGTTCCGTCACGTCCTCTGAATCTTCAAGATTCTTGTTGGACTCTTCACGCAAAATCTGCATTTTGGCTTGGAGCCCTCTAATACCCTGAGATAGCGAGCTTAGTTTGCGGACTGAAGCACGTAGTCTTTCTCGAGCAGGATTTGGTTGAACTTTTTGTGGAGAGGGTAATGTAAATTCTACGTTTGAATTTAGCTATACTCGAGAATAAGTCGGGACATATACGTACGCTCCTCCTCGCCTAAAGTGCGATTTATTTTCTCGGCCCATTCTCCTGTGGAGACAGCTGTTGTCTCCATGACGTTCACAGCTATGCGCCACCGAGCAAAATCTGGCTTCCCTCCATCGGCTTCAAGTGCTAAGAGAGAGCATAGAAAGACTCGTCTGAGGATGGAGAACCGATATTGGAATATTCGAAGGGCCTTCAAAGTTTCTGCATCTTCAAACTCGGATTCTGAAAATCCTTGCGCTGCTTCTTGAAGATCGGGATTGTTTATATCGTAGACGTCGAAGTACTTCTCCAAATCGTCCTCCTCAATCAACTGCCGTAATATTCTACATTGCTCCACCAATATTGGGATAGTCTCAGCGAATGCACCTCGTAGACTACGACGTAGCCGGTGACACCTGCGGGCTTGCCCTTTTTCTTCGAGCCTAGTGATAGGCGGGAGTGGGCTGCTACTGTTCAGCGGTTAGCTTCTAGGAAATCTTGAAATCCGAGATATAGACAGTGAATCTCACAGTCGATAACCCCTGGAGACTAGCTCGACTTCCTGTATTAGCGCGAGAGCTGATGACGTGGAAGCGTCGAATGACTGTAGGTTGGCAACAAGGACGGAAGCCACCTCAACAGCTTGTTGTCGTAGATATTGAAGCCATTGTCGCCTCATATACGCATAACATACTATGGCAATTAATGCAAAGACTAAGAAGACCAGGAACAATCGTCCTTTACTGAAGCCGGTCGGCTTGCCCCTAGACCAGTGTAGTAACCAGACCAGCAGGAAGGCCGCTGCCCCTGTCAACAGAGCACCAGTTAGACTTGTGGAAGCAACCTTATATCCAGGAGACTGAGATAGTGCGTTGGGATCGAAGTTTGGGATCGCTGCTGTCCTGAAAGCCCCTTGTCCTACGTGGTCACCAAGAAGCTGAGATGCGACTATGAGGTATCGAAAGTGTTCTAGGAATCGCTGATTGTCTGCCCGTCCGAGTCTGGAGTTCACTGCTCTCTGTGGATTTGGATATTAGCACAAGCCAAGATGCGATCGCATTCTTCACGACTTACCGAGCAAGCACTGTGTATTCTCGCAACAGGCGTATTGTGCGCGATCTGCACCCGTAGGGGCTGTGGTAGCCTGTCCTTAATCCTTGACTGTAGCGTAGACGGACCCCTAGGCGCAAAACCCTGCTCTTCAGGTGAGACTGGTTCGGAGGCATCTTGAGAGGAAGCACGCCCTCTGCCTTCACCTATATCAAGCATCAGGTTTCTGAGCCAGACCCGCCTTATAATCGAAGAGAAGTAAGTATGCATATTTGTTCGTACCTTCTAGAAACTCGGCCAGAGGCGAGTCTTCGTAGATGATGTTCTCCATCAGAGGGTCATGTTGGTGTGTCTCGTGGCCGTTCGCACGCAAGCCGGCTGTTCACGGGATGGAGCGAATAAATGCGTTTCAAGGGAACATCGTACGGTGGTAGGTGGTAGGCGCCGCGTTTCAGGGTGTGCCGAAGAGCGACGCTTTAGAGGGTGTCGGGAGTGTCGAGGGTGTCAGGAGTGTAGGTGGGAATGCGAGGTTGGTCGAGACGCATAGATAGATTCGCTGAGATTGGCCTGGGGCTGAGGGTCGCGCTAGGAGGCGGAGGTCTGGTGTGGGCCAAGACATGCTCCAAGCGCCCGTCATAGCCGTTGCGTCGCTGCTTATGTCACGCGTGGCCCGCCATTGCACACCATTGACAAATCCGCAGAGCTGGCGATGATTGACGTCGTCGTGCATCACCCTCATCGCCCTTTGTATATTCCACTACGCCGGTTCTTTACCTACGGTCGTAGCCCTTAATCATGCCAAGCGATGGCAATGTGGGTTTCGAGCTTTGTCCACGGCCGCCAGATTACTGATATTGACATAACCCGAGGGTCTGCCCTTCAGCCCTACGCCGTTTTCCTGATCTCTGGGAGTCTTGGAGCTATGCCAATGTTCCCCTCGTGGCATAGGCTTGGAACTATCAAGCATTGTAAAAGAAGAAAACAACAGCACTCAAAATGGGCTGCCTAGCTCTGCAGCTATCTTGTGAGAAGGCTTGATCCTCTTTCTTAGCTCATATCACATAATCCTTCCGAAATAACTCCAAAGAAGAAGAGCATGGCGGGAATAATTTTGATGTCTCGCGTTCCTGTTACTGTGTAGATCACTTCCACTGTGCCTGCTGACAAAGGCGCCAGCTTTCCATCTGTTGGCCATCGAGCTTTTCTAGCATTCCATTTTTTGACTTCTTTCACCTCGTCACCGATATTTGCCTGCGTTGACCGGTGGTTAGTGTTGTGGGACTGATGCTTAACCCTCAGCTTGACTTCCCAAACATTAATCAGTACGTCTGGTCAGGGAAGATGTCCTGCGCTAGCAGGCACGGAACTAATGCATGTGGTCGAAAGTACGCTCAAGGTTTCTACCATGACCTGCTGAATCTTCGCCACAAAGACGGTGCCCATGGTCTGAGTCGGCGCAGTGCGGATATTTCGCACACATGCTGTCAGCCGGCCAGCCCCCCATGTGGCAATCGGTGCAAAAACCTTAAGATATGCGCCTCCTGTCAGATATACGCCCTGTATCGAATTACAAGGCTGCTCTATCCCGAGGGAGTGCAAAAGCCGCGATTATTGGGTATCGTTCAGTTTCTGCAGGCTTTTAGGAGGCTAGGCAGCCTAACTCTTTCCTATTCTCAGCAACTCCTTAGCTCACTTGATCTGCTGTGAACCTATCACGTATTGTAGACCAGCATGCTTTGTTTTTGTGCTGGATTGCTTCCTGTTCAAGACTAGGAGCTTCTCCTAATGATATTTTCGTATATATCTATCTTACCTCACCATCTGAAATCTGTCGAGACTGTTAATTCCATCACTTCAAGCATTCACATCTTTGACCCTATTTTCAATCTTCCATATCCGCTGGCTTTTGAGTTTTAAGCATAGAAAGGATTCTTGCTGAATCTTGACTGACTACCGATTCAATGGACTATCAAACTTTCAATACCGTGAACCAGATCGCGACGATGCTGGATACAAATCCAAATGACTGGAGAAATTATGTAGCTCTGGCAAGAAATGTCATAGCGGCAATGCCTGCCCTCGCACCGTCTGCTGATCCGACGGAGCAGCAGCGGCAGAACTGGCATATTGATATTTTCCAGCGATTGGCATACTCTGATGTAGACAATGGTGGTGTTGCAGACATTGCCGACTGGTGTGTCCGACAAGCACTTACCCTATTGCAACATCAGCGTGGGGATGTGGATCTTCTGAGACGTGAGTTGAAGCGTTTATACTAGAAAACCGGGCTAACGAAAAGACAGTGGTTGGACAAAATTGGCTGTTCCGAGCGCAACCATGCCTAGCGAGAATACACCTACTAGATGGTCACTCGTCTAGTAGTGGCGGTAGCCATGGAGCAACCGCATCTGCCTTTTCCTTAAGTAGGAGTGAAGAAGAGCGCCAGGCTGCTAGAGCAGCTGCAGAGGCAGAGGATCGGATACACACTGCAGACTACGTTGAAGCCCGCGGTATTCTCCTTCCGGCTGTTGAATATCTAGCTCGAGCAGTCGAGGTAGCCCAGTCCCAGGGAAGGCTGACAGGACATCTACTTGCTACTGTTAGCACCCCTCCCCACAGCTATATTTCCAGATTCTAACAAAATAACTAAAGGCCGCCGAGGGATATATGAGCCTGGGGAACGTATCATCCATTCGGGTTAACGATCGGTATTTCCACCAAGCACTGGCATATTTAAGGCTTGCTGAGAATTTGCCTGGTTACACGCTTCCAGCCCATTTGCAGCAGTAAGCTTACGAAAAGCATTGATTTTAATGTCTATTTATTTACATTGTCTCAGGTACCTTGCCGATTATGGACCATATGATCTGTTGAATGAAGAATGAACACAATTGCATTAGCGGGGATTGCTTCTACTGCTTTTAGCGTAGTATACCCACGGCCTGGTGCCTCAGATAGTTGTTTTGTTAGATAAATTGCTTCTTAAATAGAGAAAATTGAAGGGAGTCTTGACTTTACTTTTGCCAAAGAACACTCCTCGAAAGGGCGAATGCAGTATTTCGAGAGATTTTGCTCGATACTTCCACAATATGCTAATGATGTTGAAGTACAAGACCCGCCTGCGCACGGACTTGAGCTACGGCACGCCGCACCGAGTGGCTTGGCACCGTCGGCTTTATCAAGGCCCGCGCACGACGAAGGTCTCCAAGCAACTCCGAAGCCGACCTCGAAGACGTCAAGAATTATTTCACTCGTTCAGGAGGCATTACGACAAACCCACTGTGGCTGAGGTGCAGGCTGAGGTATTACAGCGTTCGTTCCTGGCTTCCCGTCGCTGTAGCCTCTACCTGCGTCATTTCCCTACACCGCATATCATCGCTATCCGCATCGTCACTTCGGCCGACCGAATTCGCCCTTTCTAGCGAGCCGACGAATACAACGCCAATACCTCGTGTGATCTAAATCACTTTTAGAAAATTGTTCCATCATGCTCGACGAACGAGAGCTTGCTGTGAACCCTATAGTACAGGCTAGTGTGCAGCACAATGCCCAGGTATCCTCCATCCTTCGGTCAACATCAGCCTTGCATAAGTGCTCACGCTTGCCACTATAGACCATCTCGAATATTCGAAACCTTACTGCATCCCTTTTCGGCGTGGCCGCCGGCACGCTTGGCCTCGAGTCATACCCCGGCTTCATCTTTTATTTGGTCGGTACCCTCGTCGTCTCGGCCCTAATCCTCGCCTTCCGGGCTGAAGGGAAGCCTTCAGCATATTTTCATCGACCCGTCGGCGACCTATGGGGTGGTGATGTGTTCAGTGGGCTGAGTAGTTTTGTGCTTACGTGGACTTTGTTTTACGGCTTGGTCAGGGCATGAAAGTGTATTACGGGCCTGAGTTGGAGCTGGAACATGCCGAGCGGGCACGCGTTCCATACGCAAGAAGTGGCGATGTTCGGCTTTGGCGTCATTCGAGGCGGTGTCCTTATGAAGGATTATGATGAGGAGGTATCGCAGTGTCCGTATTGGCCAGCTATATTGCTTGGGGCACAAGAATATCACCATGTATAGGTTGAGCTTTGGTTACAGGCTGAGGGTACAAGGCTCCAACGTCAAATTACCAAGAAGAATCAAAAACGGAAATGAGGCCGTAGCGGCGATACTAGCACTGCATTGTTGTATTGGCCTAAGCTAAGATGGTAGTAGGGTGTACTATTAACAGTATGACTGGAATCATACATAATATTTGAAATTATCTAGAAACTTTACCTAAATGATCTCAGCGTACAGAAACGTGACTTGGTTCAAAGGAGCGCTGCACGATTAATTGATTGTGTTTAGTCAGCAACTCGCGAACGCGTCTTCTTGAGAAACCCGCGTCTTCAACCCCACGGCTAGTGAAAACACCATTCCACCATACAACACCCCCAACTCCTGATCTCACCAACCTCTCACGCGTATATCGGCAATATCTTACAGATAAAAGATCGTCTAATAATAATCCGAACTTACTGCCTTTCAATTCGCTATCAAATCTCACAAGTATGTCCCAAGCTGGGTCGCTGTTATCTCAACTTTCAAAATACTGACACCAAATCAAAAGTGCTTGAGGCACGCTTAGAGCAGGCAAACCTTTTGAAAAAGGTCAATCACATCCCTAGAGTGGTTTCGCATCGTTCTGACTTGCTCGCAGGTTGTCGATGCAATCAAAGACCTAGTACAGGACTGCAATTTTGACTGCAATGACTCCGGCATCGCCCTACAAGCCATGGACAATTCCCATGTCGCTCTCGTTTCCATGATGCTTAAGTCGGAGAGCTTCTCACCCTTTCGATGCGATCGCAACATTGCACTAGGCATCAACCTCACCTCTCTCACTAAGGTGTTGCGATGCGCACAGAACGAGGACATCCTTACCCTAAAGGCTGAAGACGCCCCGGATGTTGTCAACCTGGTGTTTGAGAGTGCTGAGAGTGACAGGCTAAGCGAATATGATATTAAGCTTATGGACATTGACCAGGAACACCTGGGCATTCCAGAGACGGAGTATGGTGCAGTTATCAAGATGCCATCCGCTGAGTTCCAGCGTATTTGCAGAGACTTGATAGCGCTTTCAGAATCCGGTATGTTGGTTTTTCGAGTATGGAAGGTTACGCACTGACATGTTACGATAGTCTCGATCGAATGCTCCAAGGAAGGTGTAAAGTTCGCTTGTCAAGGCGACATTGGTTCGGGGTCTGTCACGCTTCGTAGCCATACCAATGTAGACAAGCCAGAGTTGAACGTAGAGATCGACCTAACAGAGCCTGTGGCGCTCACCTTCTCGCTAAAATACCTCGTCAACTTCTGCAAGGCCAGCGGCTTGTCTGGCCAAGTCAAATTATGCCTTTCCAATGAGGTGCCACTGCTCGTTGAATACGCTCTATCTAATAATAGCTATCTGAGATTCTATCTTGCGCCGAAGGTAAGACGACTAATCTCCAAAGCACACTGCGGGATTACAAACTAACAGCTGTGATAGATTGGGGATGAGGAGTGAGGTGGAGCATACGAATAGACGATTGGATTTACGAAGCTGCAAAAAGTCTGCAGTGGCTTTTACTTGCGGCATTTAACGGTTCTGATATGCAAGGGGAGCGACCATACGGAGGGTAGATGTGAGATCATGGGTTTCTTTTTTGCGCAGCTTTTGATCTACATACGGCCAGTGAGTGATCCCGGGACGATGCGGGGATATATGCCCCACCAACGTCACTCGGCGCGTCTCCTGAGATAACAGAAAAAATAAGATGCGGAAGCACCTTTCGTACAACAGCTTTTCTTCTCATTTCCGCCGCCGTGTGAATCGTGAAATTTCTGTTGTTTTCCGTGCCGCAAGCGGTTGTACAAAGCATTTCGGCGAACCTTCGGAATTATTCCCGCTATACGAACTTCTAAGGCCGCTCATTGAAGTCCCGTCAATCCCTTCTGACTGATCTCTCAGCTTCCAAATACTCTTACAAACTCTCAGAACCAACCTCATAGCGAATATTCTGCTGTTCTGACACCGCCATCGCTATGAGCTCAGAGCTCTCAGTGCCAGAGACTCGGGTGCTCGCCATCGCCAGCCATGTAAGATAGTCCCGCGCTTACAGATTGCGCATGTTAGCTAATCCATAGAAGGTGGTCTATGGGTGAGTACTGTCAACAGAAAGGAACTAGCAATTAGCTGACCTAGCATACGAGATATGTTGGTAACAAAATGGCGTCCTTCGTTATGCAGTGTTTGGGTTGCGATGTTGCCGCCATTAACACCGTGAACTACAGTAAGCAACACATTTACACTTGCGCTCCTACGACGGGTTCAATTAGCTAAACCCATCCCACTACAGGTAATCACACTGCATACAAGCAGGTCAAAGGAACCAAGACTTCTGCCGAGCAAATCCGCGATCTGTACGAAGGCCTGAAGCAATCCAACCTCAACAACTTCGATGTCCTACTATCCGGTTATATGCCTAGTGCGGAGGATGTACAGGAAGTAGGGCGGATAGGGAGGGACCTGAAGTTCAATGCCACGACGAAACCAGGCTCGTTCTTCTGGGGTGAGCGCGTGCTCGTACAAATTTTACGATAGTCGGAGACAAGGCGGCGCTGACATTGGGCATAGTGCTGGACCCAGTAATGGGAGACGAAGGCAAGCTATACATACCGGAAGACGAGGTGCCGCAGTACAAGTCGTTATTACGGGAAGCAGACCTCATTCTACCCAACCAATTCGAAGCAGAGTACGCTCATCTTATCCCATCATACCTTCTTTGGTCTTCCGGATAAACCTCTTCTCTCACGCTAACAACCCCCCAGACTCCTCTCCGACACCCAAATCACCGACCTCACCTCCCTCGCAACCGCCATAAAAGTCCTCCACCACACCTATCTCGTCCCCCACGTCATCATCACCTCCCTCCGCCTCAACGCGGACAACCGCACCGTGTCCAAATCCGCCTCCCGCGCCTCCTCCAAAAACCCTTCCTCCCGCGCCACCCCCTCCGCCTCCTCCTCCACCTCCCCCGACCGCAGCGGCGCCAAACCAGACTGCAGACCCGGCCCAGCCCTCTCAACAGCGGCGGAGCAGGAGGACGGGGAAGGGGAAGGGGAAAGGGGGGAAGAAACCGACACGATGAGCATAATCGGCAGCACAGCAACCAGCGACCACAGCCCACGGCTCTTCCGCATCGACATCCCCGCCTACCCGCTCTTCTTCTCGGGCACCGGCGACATGTTCGCCGCGCTGACCGTCGCCCGCCTCCGCGAAGCCACCGTCGCCGCCGACCTCCACCACACCCCGGCCTGGACATCCCCGGACAGTGTCCCGGCGCAGGACCTGCCGCTGGCGCGCGCAACGGAGAAGGTGCTGGCGACGATGCAGGCGGTGCTGGCGCGGACGGCGGCGCGGTGCGCGGACGACATGCGCGTGTTTGAGGCCGAGGAGGCCCGCGAGGGGTGTGGGGCCGGCGTGGAGGCCGCTGAGGAGCGCGCGCGGCGCAGGCATTTGCGCTTGATGCGCGCGAGCGAGGTCAGGGTTGTTAGGCATGTCGGGGATGTGCTGTGGCCGGGGGATGTGGAGCGGTTTCGGGCGAGGGCGGTGCAGGTGGAGGGGGTTTAGTGCGTTACTGGGGGATGCCGAGGCCGAATGAGCTGGGGGTGGTGAGTTTGGGGGTTGGAGGGCTGGGGGATGGGGCTGTGCTTGTTGTTGGTGATGAGCAGAGGGGGTAGATTAGCTAGGATGGCTTTGGGTTGGTCTGGGCCTGGTTGGGTTGTGTAGGGTTTCTAGATATGTATGCTGCATTTGTTGGCGGTGGCATTGAAATGGCGGATGTTTCAACAATATTGAAAATCTTCACTTAGTTTTTTTTTTTTCTAGGTTCTTAATTATGTGTCCAACCAACGCCGTACCCAACCATCCGTGCCCGCGTTTCTAAGCAAGCACATCCATATCCCACGCAGGCTTTTTCACCGCTTCTATTATCCTTACATCCCATTGACAGCGGGTCCAGCGCCGAAGCCGCCGGTGCTGCCGAAGCCGCCAGCGCCCCGCACGCTCTCAGCCAGCTTCTCGACCACGACGACGTCCGGCATCTCAATCTTCTCGACGATCAGCTGCGCGATGCGGTCACCCTCTTTGATCTCGAAATCCTCGTCGCTGAGGTTGGCGAGGATCACACCGACCTGGCCGCGGTAGTCGGCGTCGATGACGCCTGCCATTGTGTCGATGCCATGTTTGGCGGCGAGGCCGGAACGTGGGGCCACGCGGCCGTCTAGGGGTTGGGGGTGGAAGTCAGTTGCAGCCCTATGAGTCATGTGGAGGGGAATTGGGGCCAGATGGCAGGTATAGAAGTGAGAAATTGGGGCTGACGGTCAAAATCACCAGATGTATTAGGTGAGCGTGATAGAAGTCAGGATGGGGATAGAGATGTGTGAGCCAATTGAGCGGGTGAAGGGGGTTAGGCGAACATACATGTCCCTGCGGGCACTGAAATAGCGATATCAGTGTCTACGCGTGCACGCCCTCGAGCTGGGATGACGATGTTGCGGGCGCTGTATAGATCATGGCCGGCTGCGAAAATGCTACCCTTCGTCGGCGCCTTAGCTTTGTCAGAGAGGAATTGGACTTGCAATGCCGGAGCTGATGGCACAGATTGAGAAGGCAGAGGGTGCGTAGGGTGGGTTGCGTGTCCTGCCATTGCGAGAGGTGTTGGGGTTGCTGTGCCGCTATCTGAGCCTCTGGGCAGGGTTCCGGAGGCGAGAGGTGTTGGATCAATTACTTTGGTGCGTTTGGGGAGAGGAGAGGCTGGCAAGGAAGGAGGATCGTGGGCTACTGTGGCTGGAGTTGAGGCACCGTCGGTGGTGATGTTGTCCATGGCTAAAATTGAAGTGAGTGAAGATCAATTTGGAGTCGCGTGTGTTTGGGGAGTCGCGTCGCGACTGGACAGGTGAAAGTGGTTGTTCTGGTCCGCCGTAAATGGTACGGCTCGGCATATCGCCATAAAACGCATTTTCACTTTTTCCTCCACCTTTGACAATCTGGGGAACGACAGCACACAGAGAGTCTGGTGTTAACGTTTAAGTTCTACGCGCAGTACATGACACAACGCCTTCCCTGCACCAAGCCTCTATGCCTTACCAATGCCAGCTACGAACGCTTATTAGGAATCAAGCCTCGAAACGCCGCCCACACTCCAAGGCACCAAGGTCTCAAGAAAGACTGACAAAGCAAAGGGAAAAGCCGACAAGAAGGCTATGCAAGAGAATATTGTGCGGCATCAATGCATCGCCGAAAAGGTCCGTGCTGGACGAATCACTATTGTCGGAATAGCCTCCAGCTCGACGGCTGTTCTAGTCGCTTCTTTGCGAGACTTTACCGGTCGGATTTGTTTTGCTTACAAGTTTCCCGGCCCTAGCGTAGACCTCTTATGAGCGGGCGGAGCTGGTCCCGCCATACATCCTTTTCATTATGCCGACGTTCCACCCTCAACGCTTAACCGCGTTCTGCTGCATCTATCCGCCCGCCTGGGCGCACTAAAAGTCTTGAGACCGATCTCGAAGTCAAATTTTGACAAGCTTCTAGAACCGTTCCATACACTATGCCTATATCGTCACGCCGTTCAACAGATCCACATCCCGGTTCTTCTTCGCTGTTGGGCTGTCCTGCTTTCTGCACGGTTGCGTGCATACGTAGTAACCCGGTTATGGGGCTCGCCAAGTTCGACTTGGGCTTTCAACTTTTCAACTCTCGCTACCTAGGTTTGTAAGACGAGAATTAGTGATTGCTAGTTATCATGGCACTTTATTGGAACAAGAATCTCAGTTATTGCTGCAGCTAATAACACAAATTCTAGACGATCCTAAAGGAAAATGACAGAAGAAAGCATCATCACCACATGTCATAATTAAAAAGTGAGGTAAGTGGCACCCTAACGAAGCTAAATCCCCGCGATCGATGCAGAACTGCAAGCCAAGGCCAACTTAGCTTCGCCGAACTTTAGCCTCTGGTGTCATCCATCACGATATCTGTGTGCAATGAAACCCCAGCGCGTATCACGGCCGCATTTTGTAGACAACACCCAACGCCCAAGCTTCTTCCTTTCCTTCCTCCTTCCTGTCTTCTCACTGGTCTGGCTTCTTTTTGCAGTAACATATAACGAACTGAGGCCGGTTGGGATCCAACCAAACTCAAAGCGTAAAGTTGGTGTTGAGTGCGGCAATTGAGATTGTGAGATGGATCAGCCACGGATGAAGCTGCGCTTGTTTGCATGTGTAGCCCCCTCACTCTCTCAGTCGAGCCCCAGCTAGCGTACAATGCTTTCCCCAGCACTTCCCCGTCTGATCAGCCATCTGGCGTTGGACTAATTTCTCTCCCCCATCCAGCAGCGAGCAATTGGGATCCACCATCTCCTCTAGCGCGTCAGTGCCTGGGAAGGGTTCAGTTGCCATTGCGTCGGGCAGGTCATCAAACCTACTGCTCGGTGCATAAAGCCAAAGCAAATCGCCCCTCTTTGCATCCCCAGCAAGCATCAAACCGTTTTCTGCGCGCTGTTCTCTGTTCACTGGTTTTGGAAAGCATTATTTTCAGCGCGGGTTGCCATACACGCCCACCATGGGTATTATGCTCAAGAAGCCTGAGGGCACCCCCGGCTCGGCCGTGCCCGCCATTGGCGTTGGCCTCTTCGTCGCATTTGGTGGCATCCTATTCGGGTCTGTTTATTCACAATAACACAGACGACATTCATATCTAACATGCTGTAGTTACGATACTGGCACAATTGGTGGAATCTTAGGCATGAAGTACTGGCGAAATGAATTCTCGACTGGTTACATCAATACCAAAGACCACTACAAGGACGTAACGTCCAGCCAATCGTCTGAAATCGTTTCTATACTCTCCGCTGGTACCTTCTTTGGCGCTCTTACTGCTGCCCGTATGCCCCCCCCCCCATCTCTGCTCTAAAATAAAGTAGTTTTAACATGGTTCCAGCCGTTGCCGATATGATTGGCAGACGTCTTGGCTTAATTGCCTCGACCGCTGTTTTCACTCTTGGTGTCATTCTGCAGACAGCTGCCGCTCAAATCCCCATGTTTGTCGCTGGCAGATTCTTTGCCGGTTATGGCGTGGGCATGATCTCTGCTACCAGTACGGTGCTCGTAGCCAATATTTTGTGAAGTCGTGCTAATAGAAATAGTTCCGCTGTACCAGTCCGAAACCTCGCCCAAGTGGATTCGTGGTACCATTGTCGGAGCTTATCAACTTGCCATCACCATTGGTCTTCTACTCGCCGCTATTGTTGACAATGCAACTAAAAATCGCAATGACACTGGCTCTTACCGCATTCCAATCGCGATACAATTTGCTTGGGCTATCATTATGGTAACGGGATGTTTATTCCTTCCCGAAACACCTCGTTACTGCATCAAAAAGGGCATGCCAGAAAAAGCTGCTAGGTCTCTCTCCAAGCTCCGAAGACTTGATGTTGAGCACCCCGCTCTGCTCGAAGAACTAGCCGAAATTACCGCCAATCACGAATACGAGCTATCATTGGGTAAAGCGACATATATCGACTGCTTCAAAGGAAACCTAGGAAAACGCCTAGCTACTGGCTGTCTTCTCCAGGCTCTTCAGCAACTCTCAGGCGTGAACTTTATCTTCTATTACGGTACTTCCTTCTTCCAGAACTCCGGAATCAGGAACCCATTCGTTGTCAGCTTAATCACATCTTGCGTCAATGTCGGCTCAACTTTCCCTGGGCTTTACCTTGTTGAGAAATGGGGTCGTCGCAATCTGTTACTCTTCGGCGCCATCGGTATGGCTGTATGTCAATTCATTGTCGCCATTACAGGCACCGTTGCGGGAGTCAGCAACCTCGCGGCTCAGAAGGCTCTGATTGCTTTTGTCTGTATTTACATTTTCTTCTTTGCGTGTTCCTGGGGACCGGTCGCTTGGGTTGTTACCGGTGAAATCTTCCCGTTGAAGGTTCGCGCTAAGTCTCTATCAATGACTACGGCATCTAACTGGCTGCTTAATTGGGCAATCGCATAGTAAGTCCAACTCATCATTTGCGATAGTAGTTAGCCATTTTAACTTCAAATAGTGCTACTCCTTATCTCGTAAACAATGACCCGGGCGACGCTAACCTCGGCGCTAAAGTCTTCTTTATCTGGGGTGGCTGTTGTTTCATCTGTATTCTTTTCGTCTGGGGCATGATCTACGAGACGAAGGGTTTGTCTCTTGAACAAGTTGATGAACTTTACGCTAAAGTTCCCGTGGCGTGGCGCTCTCCGGGCTTTGTACCCTCGGTTTCCTTCCAAGAGGTGGCAGATGTCCATGTGGACACGCGAAAGATGTCGCTGACTGATATCGAGAATGAGGCCGTTAGGAAGAAGAGCGTTGTGTATAACGAAGGCCAGCACCCACTGGGCACAGCAGAGAAGCATTGATTGGAGAAGGCCCAGTCTTCCACTTGAATGCGATTTAGATCAGCTGTACTGCTCCATAGCTCTTCTTGTGGAGCGGGTCTATGTATCTGTACGCAGGTTTGAGAGTGTATGAGTTTCATGATGTTTTTGTATATATCCACGCCTTGATGATAGAATTATCTACGACGATCCAATTCAATCAGTCCAATATAAACTATATCATTACTGTACAGATCCAGCGGTGATTAGACGTTCTATATATAGAATGGATGTCTACTAAAACATCTCACAAGATTCAATCCACCTGATCTTCTTTTCTCAGGCCTAGCAATCTAATAATCCTTCATTAGCCCAAACTCCAACCAACTATGCAGATTCACCCCCTGGAGATATCACTATCCCCACACTGCATCCTTAAACCCCGGTTCGTCTAATTTTACCCGTTCCGGCACCCCCGATGTCATATGCGTGAACCCGATCACGCAGTCCAGTGATCGTCCCCGGGATTACATCCTAGCCCCCGCATATGTGACTGCGTCTGCCCAGAGCCATGGGAGACGGAACGGGACGGCAAGAGGGGATAAAGTTCAGCGGGTTCTTAGCTGCGACTTGGCGTTGTTAAGATAGCGAAATATCCACGTATCTTATTTGTTCGGAGCTTTTAGGTTCTACGATGTCCCGTTACAATTTTCTCGCGTGTGGAGAATTGCATATTGTGCTGGAATATACACCTCCAGAAATTTGAAAATGGAGTGCATCTCACGTGGTCTGATCACTATCATCATTCCGTATAGATGATGTCTAGGCGTCCGATCTGCCAATTTTAGCTGATCTAGGAATGATGACTTCATTATATGGTCATTTGAACTAGAGCGGCAAAAGCCATTATTGGACTTGGTGCCTCTTGCGTAAGCCACCACGAACTTTATAAGGGGCTAGTTCGCTTGATCAAATAGGATGTGTCAAGCTCTGCTCATTTTTCCCTAATCCATTCATCTTTGTCGATATTTTAGTCTCATCTCTCAATAATCAACTTTCTTTCCTCGCCTAGCTAGCCTTTAGTTATAGAAGCTAAAAAAAATTAACTTCAGTAATCTGTACTTACCTTTCCTATTTTGCATGAACTCCTGCTACTTCAGATACATTCTCTGCCTAATAAAATAATTACACTACACTTCTACTGGAGACCTGAAAGCCTCGCAGCCTCTGCAGTGTACGGAGCAGGTTTGACTCCTAAATCATCGACAACATCACTGCATTCCGTAACATTAAAGCGTCAGGTTTTTTTATTATTATAGTCTAGGGTTCGAGCTATGTTTGGTGTTTCGCTCTTACTTAGTCCGGAATGGTGAAGGGGCATTGTAAAAATATGCCTAATATGGCTAATATAATTATTTTATCAAGTAGCGCTATCGATTTGCAGGTGCAATGATATTAATCCTATGAGATAGTTTGCAAAATATGCTATTGATCGGAAGAACTGAAAGCCTTAATTGCAAGAAATTTTAGTTCTGCACTAAAGCTTACTTTCGATCTTTACATACAATATTCGTCATGACTAGCTTTAGG
This sequence comes from Glonium stellatum, assembly GCA_001692915.1. Lineage (NCBI taxonomy): Eukaryota > Fungi > Ascomycota > Dothideomycetes > Gloniales > Gloniaceae > Glonium > Glonium stellatum. Next base: position 22,076 of record KV749577.1, read on the forward strand.
CGGAAACAGCACCCTAAGCAGTTTCTTCGATTTACTAAAGGCATGCTACGCACTGATCCGATATATAGACGATGTCTTTGATGAATAATATATGAAACATGGGAGAAGCTTTTGTACTGCCACGAGCCCCGCCAATGCTACGAAAACATCCCGTGAGAATTATGGCGGTTCGTCAATTTGTCTTTTAGCGGGGACATGATAAGACGTGAACTGAAAAGGATATAGTGAAATAAATGCCCGAAAAACTCACTCTCGTTAAACCTATATCAGTGGTATTCATCTCTTATACCACTGACCGATACGTCGCCGTCCGCCGATATGGCTT
>KV749577.1:22509-32705 GCA_001692915.1 Glonium stellatum
TGGCGCCCGGGAAGGCGCCGCTGGCGCCGCTAACACCGGAGTCGGAGAAGGTATGTGCTTTTTCTTCTTCGCTGCATTAAAACCATGCCATTTCCTCGGCCGATCACGTATCTGCACATATCCAGAGCCCCTTTTCCGAGTAGGGAAGAAGTTCGTGATAGCTCTCCAGGCATTGCCGAGTTCTCCCGCCCACATTAGAGCAATTAGAATGACGGCAGCTGTGAGGGGGAGACCGGAGGCCCAAAATACCCACTGTTTGACATTGGTATTACGGATATCGGTCGTGTTCATACCGAGGAAGCCCGAGACAAAAGAGAGTGGGAGGAAGATGATAGTGACAATGGTAAAAGCGTAGATTGCTTTATCCTGCCGATCTTTGGTAGAGGCAATCTTTTGCGTATTCTGCCGAGCACTGGTCAATCTTTGACGACTATTTATATTTGGAAAAAATACGCGTACCCAAATTTCTAGCTCGTCCGCTTTGAGTCGCATCTCACTAAATCCTTGTATTCGGTTCTCCATTTGGGAGATACATTCCTTAATGAGATGCACTTCATGTTTCCTGTCGTTATTATTCAAGTACGACCACCCTGCTCTTTGGGCGAGGAATTCGTCATGGAGTCTCTCGAGGACATTGAGTTGATGCTCTAAAGTCTTGATTACCGCCGTGATCTCTTGTTGTAGGTCGTTTATCTGTGGTTGTGCTCTTTCTATCCGGTGAGTTCGAACTTCGGCCTCCTGTCTCATGTCAGCCAATTGAGCTATCTAAACTGATTCATCTACGGGTATACCAGTTGCTCCCAATATTCCCAATATGTCCTGTACAAGTCAAGTTGATCTGGGTCCGGAGTGACACTCTTCAAGAGCCGGGAGATCAATACGGATAAAACGATTTGGGGAACCGCAACTTCCTTCTTTTCAAGCCTTATCTTTGTTAATTTCCTTGCCAGATTTCGTCTGCCACGGTACAATAAAAGTTGGCACATTTCAATGTGCCGATCTATGTCTCTGACGTTCTTGACCCTTACCCGGAAGAGAACAAGATAGGTAATGCAGTGAAGCCAAGCTTTTTGGAGCTCTTGCGGAAGCTCCGCGTGCTCTGGCTTAAGTCCGGATGTCCCGGAGAGTTCTTCCTTTATCACTCTCGCAAGGCGTGCGACAAGAATGAATTTTTCAATGCTTTCCATGAGTACCCGTTGGTTACGGGGGATTGTTCTCTGTATTTCGTCAACATAAAAGAACCACGAATTGGTCTTTCGTTAAGCCTACCTTCAGAATATAATAAACGGCACCCCAGTAGCGAAGCCCGACTATAGTTTCTATATCTAGGGGTATGAATAATTCATACATCTCCGTGGCAGCAATAAAGAACTTATCAGCAACCGAGATGCCTTGTGCGAATTGACCATTCACATTGGTTATAAGAGCAAGAAATTTTACCACCTCTGGTAGCCTCTTTTCGCGACAATCTTGGTAGGCCTTCATCTCTTTGTGGTTTGCGTTGCTCAAAAGTATTTCATGTGTTCCGTCTAGATTTGCTTTAATTTCCTTTTCATTCAGTACATCTCCTTTCATTTCGGGCTGCTGGAGGTTATCAGTTGCCTCGTATTCTAGCCTTTGGGCGCTCATCCAAGAAAAGACATGAAATTCGTTGATGGGTGCTACTTTAGGCTCGGGCTTCACATTGTCTTTGGTAATTTCTGGGCTATCTGGGGTCTGAGAGTTCTGTGAAGCAGTGTTGGTCCCAGTCCCCGGCTTGAATGATCGCGGTACGGCTTGGGCTAAGTCGGGTGGTGGTGGCATGTGCTCCATTTGCCATGGGAACACTTGTTCGCTTTCTGAACTTGATCCGTCATCTTCCCGGCCAACATTCTCTGTAATAATACATGGGTTCTTCGACGGCCTATGCACCATTAGCGGTGACCTCATCATGGAATAGGTCATATATCACTTCTTCCTGTATATAAATAACCTTACTACCGAATCCTGGGCTTGAGCTAGTATCTGAGGCCAGTTTTTGGCTGTTACAGTTTTTCCTTTCATTGTAACGCGAAATCGTTCCTCAAATCTGCTCATAAACCCATCCTGGCTGCTCTTTATCTCCATGAAGTTCGCCGTGAAGGCCTTGAATATTGTGAGACTTTGCCAGGGCACTTGTTGCGGGACTTTGCTACTTACAAACCAAGTTTGACACTCATCTAATCCAATTTGCCATAAACAGTTACCTCCATCACTGACTTGGATATGGGGATAGGCTGAGATAGGCTGGCTATGTACTGTGACCGAGCCTCCGCAGAGCTCGTTGAAATTCACCTTTGCGCAGGTTACCATCAATTCTAATATCATCAGTTAAGTTACCTGTCTATTGATTTACATACCACTTACTGTCGTTTAAGATAAGGCACCATAGTTGAGAAACATGAAAGCAGTGTCCGGGTTGTGTAGCGGGGGCCTTACAAACAGCTTGTCTCATATCTCGCTCTTGTGCTGTTGATGATATGGAAGACTGAAGCAGACTCCGGGTGGGGTGTTTAGTTGAATTAGGAAACTCTGAGTTCGGCGAATACTCGTCAAGCAAGAAATAAGGCAGGCAGAGAGCTATGACGCCTGTATCTAAATAGGCTTTGGAGGATGTGACTTGGGAAGTGAGGTCTTGAAGCACTACGGGCTCCATATAGCGGCCCTGGTATCCCATTGGGGTCACCAAGGGTTTTTCATGAAAGTTGCGGAGGCGCTTGAGATGCCGTTTTATTAGATCTTTCTCATCAGGGGCTAGTTCCGGTGACTGGATGGCAACTTCCTAGTCAAGAGTTAGTAAATATATATGGTTAGTCTTGCTCATATGGTGAAAGGGGTAGTAGTACAAGAAAGTCATCAAAATCCATCGTTTCACCGTGGAGATGTCTGCCATATAACATATTAGAATGATTAAGCTCTGGAAGGATGTCACTGCTTACATCCATCGGAATAACGGTCCAAGTGTAGTATTTGACTCGGGGTTAATATCTTGCCCAGCATTTAGCTCAATCTCCATCTCTTCTCCTTCCTCCCCTAGATTTGAGAGTCGTGAACGAATTATTTTATGCATAGTTTTATTTTCAAAGTGTCTGGAGATCCGCGTCATCTTTTCCTGCATCAGCCCTTGATTCTCTATAGATGCGGCGCTTGGGCCATTTTCATGAGCAGCATTTTGACTAGATCCGTCCTTCTGACCACCTGGAATAATGAAACCAAAGCTTGAGGATGATTCGGTGTCACTCTCCTCATCATAACTTTCTTCGATATCGCTATCCGAAGATAGTTCGTCCTGAAACCGAACGGCGGCGGGAGAATTTCCACGTAGATGTAGGCCGGGGGCGGCGACTGAGTCGCGTCTTCTAGAGTACGGAGTTGGAGAGTACTCTCGAATTACTGGTAACCTGCTTGATATGGGAGGCGTAAAGCTTGAATATTCGTCGAGGTCTCCATTGATTCGTCTTTCTCTTTCCTTTGCCCGCAACTCTTCACGTAGATAATCAAGCTCAAGATTTAATCTGCGATCATTCTCAAACTGCTTAACTTGATTAATCGCCGATTGCTCTTCCGAATCCCTACTCCGCGAGCGCGTAAATCGGGGATATTGAGTAGGTGTCTCGAAACGCACGCGCCCTGTATAGCTACGAGGGTCACTTTTAGGAGACGTGGCTCTCTGGCTTGAAATTGAACCATGGCGTGGATACTCTTCAAACTGGAAGGGCCTGGTTGGTGGGCTAAGCCTTGGGTCGTCGTAATACGATTCTAGCACAGGGCTTAGTGGTACGATTTCTGGCGGCTCCTCTATCTCCCAGGATGGTTGGCGGCTTGGGCGGCCTTGGCTTCGAGAATAACTCCGACTCATGGCATTTAGCAAGTTGAAGCAAATCAACCAGGCAAGTTGGCCTGTGAGCTGGGGAAACAGCCATAATAAATCTAGCCTTCATGTAAAGCCGGTCAAATGATTTGTCAGGCAAGGCTGTGGAGCTGAAATGTCTTGAAAGCAACCTGGGGGCCATTTTACCACTTCGCTATTCGCCCCTGATTGCGATTTGTGCCAAGAAGTTTCCTGCAAGTGGGCGAATGAACAGTCAGACGCCTATCCTCGTTAGCATCTTTGCGAAATAGTATAGCCAAGCTATTCTGCCCAAGGGTTCATATATTTAAGATCTAAGATCCCTGCTAGTAGGGGCGGTGTTTGCAGTTTGCAGCCCTTGATAAACAAGTTTTGCTAGTAATCGCCGGAAGCGGATGGCTGGATTTCAGCTGCCGCCTGCACCGGTCAAATGGGATCTCGCAGAGGGTAAAAAGTCACCTCAGGGTAGTATTTGAGTATAATCTCTCTATTTACTTTTTTGAAAAGAAAGGAACAGGAAACTTTGTCCAATAAGTAAGATCAGAGCATAAATTCCTCAACTGATAGGTTGGGCTTTCCCCTCCACTCAAAAGCAACATTCAGGCAATAATTTTAGGGCTGAGGTTTGCGGAAGCGCGGGAAAGTAAATACCGCTGCTTTTGGAGGAAATTTTTTAATCGACATATCAAAGTTGCTAAGGTATTGCATACATATAAGTTTTCCGAAAGATAGAGTTCATTATTCAATTTATCGTTTATAATAGTCAATTTTAGAGTACCTGTGAAAAGATATTTTCATGCTTCTCGGAAGGGCAGAAGTGGGCGAGAACGCGATGTTGCTGTCTAGGACAGCTGACTCTTGCCTTATTGGTCTAATTATATGAGAAACTATTGACATAGACGTAGAGTTATTGGAGCTACCTAGTATTGCATTGACACCCTGTTGAGCGACCTTGAGACGATTTTGCAATCCGTTTGACTATTTCGCGCCGGTGAGTTCAATGGAAGTATTTGGGTTTCATAGGATTAAGGTGCGTTGCAGTTGGTTTGTGCGAACCGTGATGTAGGTGGAGCTTGGTTTAAGATCGGTCTATTGGTTATGATCTCATGTCATTCTTCGATGACCTCTGGGAATAACGGGAGAATTGGTAGTAACCTCCCCCCCTGGTAGCGAAGGACCCCTGTATCCCGAAAGAAACGAGAGATACTTCGACTTCGCAGTGACTTCAAACCATCCACACATTATCATCCCGGTCAATAAATTAACAGCATTATATGTGGGTAGCAATTAAGCTATATCGTAGGCCTCACCTAAAAATTACACAAGGTTAGCCATCTCATACGCTGTTTGGCGCTCGACGTCCTTTAGCCCTACAACACTCTTATCGCCACAACAACATCGCCTTGTCTTTTCACCGGCTGAAAAGTTAGTACTCGTTATTCCTAAAGCACATAACGCCTCTCTACAGTACTATTAGGCATTATCTACTATACGCGTGGTGTAGAACGGATCTCCGCCGCGGGGGTCGGTACATCTTGCGCACCTAAGCCACAGAAGCGGGCATGGCGGTGTGATTGTGTAACCCCAGCGTCAAACGCGGCATTAGTCAGTGCGTATTCTTACAGATCGCCCGGCTTCTTACCACCAGCGGTCTAGCCTTTCCTAGCACGAACACGACAGCCCTGTGTGCAGGAGAAAGAAGCGTCGGCTTGCGACACGACCTGCCTCATCGTGGATAATTAACATCGGCAAAGACTGCACCTGCATACGTACAGTAGAAAGGAAGTCCGCAGAGCACTTTTCAAAAATTGAAAGACGACAAGCCTATCACTGCGACTTGGTCGAGCGACGCGGAACGTTCACGATGCCTAGAACGGCGAAGGATAAGTCTATTACGATTCATTAATTAAAACCCCACAATGCTAGAACTTAAGTACAGAGTAGTATTCCTCTAACCCCATTGCTTTGATCTCATCTTTGGCCACCTCCACCTCGTTTTTCCGTGTCCTTTTAATCGGTGCTTTAACGGGTCCAGAGCTTTTGCGCTTCGCCCCGCGTTTCCCTTCCTGCGCAGTTGCCGCCTTTACATCACACTTAGCTTGAGCCTCTATAATCTCACTATAGCTTATCACTTTCGCCTCCCCAACCTTGGTACACCGGATTGACTTGCGGCAATTGCTTTCGTTATTCTGCTTAAAGAGGAGCCGATTTTTATTAGGGAGAAGAGCACACTCAGCAAAAGACTTTTAGGCGGCGTTAGCTAGCTTCTGCAAACGGTGTCTACTCGAGCCGTCAAGCAGTTGAGCGTCCTGATGAATCTGGTTATGCAGCGCAGTAAGAGCCTCTGATGTCACTGGCTTTTAGAGTATCCCAGTACTTGTTGTGTCGTTGTCTCTTGGAATACGCAGTTCGGCTAATGGCTTCTGGATATCTTTGAATACTCTGTGCGGGCTGAACAGATACAAACCTGTCTTGGACCAGCCGGACTTAATGCTCCGAGGGGTAAGCGCCTGCTCACGCGCACGGCTATAGAGAGATGTAAAATGCTGCTTGCCGACTGTATTCACACCTCCTTAATATAGCTTTTCAACTTGTTCGCGGTACGCAGCTTTCAACGGGCTAAAGACCACCACATCACATAGCTGGAGCTTATGGGAAGTGTGCGACGGTATGCGGCAAAGGATAATGTTATTTTTAAAGCAGTACTTTGGGACCTCGAGCGATTCGTGCGTTCCGAAACCATTATAGATAAGTATGCGGGGTTTCCCGTTCGCTCGCAGCTTGGTCTGGGGATTGAATGCGAGCTTGAGCCAGTCGAAGCTAATATTAGAGTCGGTGTAGCCGGACTATGAGCATGCAAAATGCCACCCAGGAGTAGGGTGCGTAGTCCACGTGCTTCTATAAGTTGCCGCTGGCCAGATAATCAGTGGATGCAGGGACCTACCGTCTGCGAAGATGCACTTAATGGCGGTCACCATCATTCACTTAACGCCTACGCCTCTATAAGTCCGCGGGTCACCTTTACCTACTAGAACTTTGATAGAGCTGAGCATACTCAACATAACTCCTGTCTTATCTATGTTATGCACGTTCTCCGGTAATACATCCGTCCTATCTAATTCCTCGCCAATAGTGTCAAACCAGTGTTGTATCTTGCCATAAATGTTCTTATTATACCGGCTCTAGTCTAGGGCTTTGACCCTTTTTGCCTTGAGTTCGGGATGGCGTGTAGAAGGCCTGAGGCCAGTTCCTGCCGGGAGGGCGGATTGTCCCGTTCGCTGCAGGAGCCTGGAAGATAGAAGAGCACTGACACACAATGACGAAGGCTAGAGAACGCAGGTACTTGATTGGTATAGGAAATCCGTTGTTAGCCATTCGCAGCGGGTACTTAACGAGGGCTTCCTCTTTTAATGACGTGAGGCACTTGTTGGCCTCGCGCCTTGTCTTGTATTAAGTGTGCGCGGTGCTATAGGGTAGTGTAAGGGATCTTGCTAGACTTTGACAAGGCAGCATACGTTCTAGTTTCAGTGGTATCGAGGCCTTCCGATAGTACAGCAGTGGCACTGTCCATTCTACAATAGCAATGGTGGTGACGCATGAGTGAAGGAGCGCAGAGCTGCGCGAAGCAGCACAATTAGAGGACACGTCGCTTGCTCACTGGTATTTTTAGAACTCTGCAGCGCTTAACCCACGCTTTTCCTCTTTGTTCTAGCTTCAAAACAGCAACCCGCGCACTGCTTGGAGGGTCCCCAACGCGTGAGCCCCTCGCTAGTGGACAGTTGATCGACCTAAGAGTCGCTCTAGCCATGTAGATGCACTGGCTCTAGAAACTCAATCGAGATGTCGCCTGCGATGTGAAGACGCGACTGTTAGCCTTATCGATAAGGCGCAGCGCAGCACGATGCAGATCGCATGCAGCTGTTCAGCCTTGCTACGACACCCCTCAGTCTAGACGCTCTCCCTCCAGCTTCTCTACCCACATAATGCCGCCGTCATCTACTTCTACTGCTCTTCTATATACGTCTGCCACCTGTCTCCACTTCCTCCCGACATGGATCCGCTCAGTGTCACAGCCAGCATTATCGCAGTTCTCCAGCTCTCAGCCAAGGTCCTCGAGTATCTGAACAACGTCAAAGATGCCCCGAAAGACCGCGCACAGTGTGCGATCGAGACCTCGAATCTTTATAACCTGCTTTTTAATCTGAGGATTCGGGTTGAGGAGGGAGATCCTATGAAGCCATGGTACACCGCCGTCCGAGCCCTTGCGGTCGAGAATGGGCCGCTGGACCAGTTCAAGCAAGCGCTGGAAACGCTACAGGCTAAGATGACAGACGGAGGTCGACTAAAAAAGGTCGGCGAGGCGCTGGTGTGGAAGTTTAAGAAGGAGGAGGTTGCTAGCATATTGGATCGAATGGAGCGTTTGAAGTCGCTAGTAGAGATCGCGTTACAGATGGATCACTTGTAAGCGTCATGCTAGCACTGCAGGGCGACACTACTTACATGTACAACAAGCAAACTCTCCCAAGCCATTAAAGACGACACTCAAGCCATCAAAGACAACATCAACTCCGTTCGGATACACGCAGACGACGCGGGGCACCGCAGGCTTCTGGAATGGATATCGCCTACAGATTACCCCGCTCAACAATCTGATATCATAAAGCGTAGACAGGAAGGAACAGGCCAGTGGTTTCTGGACGCGGATGACGTAGCAAGGTGGCTCAGCGAAGCCAAGGCAACTCTTTTCTGCCCAGGAATCCCAGGAGCCGGCAAGACCATGGTAGCAGCCATCGCGATCGATCATCTGTTAAAGTCAGTGCAGAATAGTTTGTATGGAGTTGCTTATGTGTGCTGCGACTATAAAGCGCAGGAGGAGCAGGACGCTACTAGTATGCTAGCGGCCATCCTCAAGCAGCTAATGCAGGCTCGGCCATCAATCGTAGAGCCTGTGGAACGATTGCACCAGCAGCATACTAGCAAAGGAACTAGGCCATCGCTTAACGAGATCTCTAGCGCACTACGAGATGTGCTTGCACATTACCCTACTGTCTATATTGTGATCGATGCTTTGGATGAATGTCGAGACACTGACGGTGCTCGGCGCCAGTTTCTGGCTAAACTCCAAGAGCTACAGGCAGAACGAGACGTTCGCCTAATGGCTACCTCGCGTTTTATACCGGAGATTATGGACGGGTTTAAAGAAGCGCTGAGGCTGGAGGTGCAGGCTAGTAAGGAGGATGTGAAGCGCTTTGTGGCCGGCCAAATATACCGACTACCTAGATGTATTCAGCGCGACCCTGCGCTGCAGGAGATGGTGCAAGAAAAGATCGTAGAGGCGGTGGAGGGCATGTATGATTTTTGTTTAATTTATAAAGTAATATTAACTTACGCGTTCTTAGGTTCCTTCTTGCTCGCCTACACACGGATTCGCTGTTGGACAAGAGAACAGCAAAAGACGTTAAGTCGACTCTAGCTAGACTCTCAAAAGGCTCAGCCGCGCTCGACAATGCGTATAGAGACGCCCTCCAGAGAATTGAGGGCCAGCTAGACGGTGATTACGAACTAGCCAAGAAAGTCCTGTCGTGGATTACATTTGCGAAAAGACCGCTCACCACAGCTGAGATATGCTGTGCCTTGGCGGTAGAGCCAGACGAAGCGGAGCTTGATCTAGAGAATATACCCGACGTTGAGGACTTAGTGTCTGTGTGCGCTGGTCTTGTCGTTGTTGATCAAGAAAGCGCTGTTGTCCGACTCGTGCACTACACTACGCAAGAGTACTTCGAGCGTATTAAAGATACATGGAATCCAGGTGCTCAGATGCAAATTGCTTTAACATGCCTTACCTACCTGTCGTTTAGGGTGTTTCAAAGTGGTAGCTGTTCCTCTGACGAAGAGTTTAACGAGAGGCTTCGGGGAAGCAAATTCCTAGACTATGCTGCCAAGCATTGGGGAGAGCATGCAGCAACAGTTGAGAACGAGGTGTGTCAGCTGGCCTGCTCGTTTCTTTCTCATGGCGAGTTAGTTTCGTGCGCTGTACAGGTATTGTCAGTTCCGAATTATAGGTATCGGGATTATAGCCAAAAATATCCTAGGAATATTACAAGATTACATCTTGCAGCACGATTTGGGTTGTCTATTATATTAGAGGCTATGATCCCAACTCAAGTACAAGAGATAGCGATTGCGTTAGGAAAAAAGGACAGCAACGGCCAGACTCTATTAAACCTCGCAGCAGAACATGGACATTATAGAATGGCGGAGCTGCTGGTCAACAAGGGCGCCGACGTTAACGCGCGGGGTGGACACTACGGCAACGCACTTCAGGCGG
>KV749579.1:3506-28030 GCA_001692915.1 Glonium stellatum
GCACTCAATTTTGTACCACAGTCGTGATGCCCAGGTTGCGATACATGAATGGCTCGTCCTCTATGGAGAAGTGATGCTCATTGCAGTATTTGTGATGTTTTTCTGGCCATTATTACTGGGCCCTTTATTTTTATATTTTCTTTGGAGGAATTTGGGCTAATTTGTCATAAGAACTAGTTGAGAGACATGGAAAAACCGTACCCATTGTGTTCATTGAAGCCCGGACTAAAAACTGTAAGAGTTGACGGTGAACATCTTAAAAATATGATGCAATAACTCTTGAACTATAGGGAGCTGTAAGCTAAGACACACCTCTTTATTGCCTCCTAGAGTAATTACTTCTGCAATAATTATTTCCTTCTGGCAGCACTTCAATAGCCTCTAGTGTACCTAAATTTTCCATCTACCGTATATCACACCTTGTTAGTCAACATAACGGAAATATGAGGCGGGAACTTTTCCGCAATTTGTTGAGCTAAGGAGATAAATGCCACTCTGTTACTACTGCTACATACAAATACGTCCGTTACTCCAGACTCTCCTATTCCCCTTGTTTTCACACTGCTAAACTTATCAACATCATACATATCGAAAGAATTCTTGATTGAGGAACACATATGGTGCGATAAACAGTACGCCTAAGCTCTAGTTGTTGATCTATATTATCTACAGTGCTATATGTAATATACTCTGCCTGATCGACAGAAGATCATTATGCTCTTACGGCCGTCAATCCATACGTTAATCACAGGCCACAAAAGCATGGCAGGACTAAAGCGGCTTCCAAAGGGCTTACAGCCGGCTATCGGACGCGATGATTGACTTCTTCCTTCAAAGGACTAGGTCAGATTTCGTATTTACTATGATTATACTGACGACTAGTGGGCTAATATTGACTAGACTATCTGTTGAACTGTGAGGAGCAGATGATGAGGATGAGAACTCTGATTCAAAAGGTGAGCTCTACAGCTTCTATATATACACGAGATAAACGACGATCTTTGCCTCCACGTTACGTAACAGCTGAGGTGTCAATCCAGATCTAGATCTTGGCAGAGGTTCAACACTATCTTACATTATCTTCGGAAGAATTCCATAAGTAGTGCTAAAGCTTGATGACCTTATACTTAATAATAACCTCAACAGGATTAAGTAGGATGCTGGACTTAGATTTACGAAAGCTCGGTAATGGTAGGAAGCTCAGATTCGGTGCGTGGTGGAAGCGCAAGTGTTTGATTCTATTTTCGGGAGCACACAAGATAAGTATACTCCAATTTTCACAGCCCCTCTACTAATACATGTAGATCAAGCCTATTGAAATGAACGTAGCGCAACTTCCTCGTAGGCTGAAGGTGCATCGTTCGTTATAGTAATGGGATTGGGCCTATGGCGCTCTGCGAGCTTTCCCCAAAGAACGTGTAATGTATGACTTAGGGTCTTAGTAATACCTCGACATGCATCCAATAGGCTTCGAGAAGGTTTCAGGCTGAGTGTTAATAAATTTGATGACATATTGAGGTCTATCCTTTGAGCAGCGTGGGCAGATGGGATAACTTGGTTCTCTTGATCGGCTTGAACTAAACCAGTGACAATCACGCGCAGCCGTATTGAAATACACCTATCTGCATGCATCTTGCGGACAGCATATTGTATAATCCCAGCATAGGTCTAATTCATATACACTGGTGAGAGCGCTGCTCTTCTATATATGCCGAAAATCTTCAGTCGGAATGTGTATGCGCGAGGCCTGCACGTCTATGTTCGACGAAGGCAGAAAGAGGCATACGAACGAATCAAACAAAGGCCTCGACATTGTAAGCATGACAACTGAACCAATAAGGAAGGTAGATATTCAGGAACATCATCAAAATTAAGATACAATTCGTTGATATTACTTTTATGGTCAATGGAGGGGCTATGAGGAGGGGCTACAAATAGGACGGTTTCAGCACGGATTGTCGCTAAGGGATCTCGGACCGGAACCGAGTCACGCTCATCTACTTTTAACGACGTTGTGGGGAACCCCCAACCACTGCGACCCTGAACCCAACGCCAGGTTTATGTTACTCAGCCTCAGCACGAGTGGATCGCGATCATAGCAACGTCCAAGGTGCATTAAGCAGGTACGTAATCTATAGCGCTGGCGTGAGAAGTTAGCTCAACCTCCATCCTGTTGTCGTCAGTTTTGTTTCCGCTTCATTGACAAATCCCGAACAAGTTCAGTTTCCACTCTGAATGTCAATGCTTCAATATTAACCCTCAACTATAGCATGAACCACTTTCAGCCACTTAAAAAGGCTCACTTATGCAGCTGCACCTGACACGTTGTAAACCCGGTCCACTTCCTTGACTCCCGCTTTAATCTCCATCAAGCTTTCAGCCACGACCCCAGACATGGACCCTTAGCTAGCCAACGGTAAGAGTCGATGACATTTCCACGGCAATCAATCTCAACCACGCACTTTTCGGCTGATGGTTCCAAATCTTTACTGGTGCTTGGCATTGGGCGTTTCGTCGATCCACAGTTTAAGCCCTTTCTACTATGAGACGCCCAGTTCTAGAGCGCTGCGTTCTGCGTTTATGAACATTGTTTGCTGTAAAGACACGGGCTGGCGGCCCTGGCCTCCTACTAGGGATGTGGTCGGAGCTGGTAATTTTGTATAAATTCTGACAGGTAGACTTCAAAATTTCTTTTCTCTCCACCTCTGCCAGTCATTCTTCTTTCTCATATATTCTTATTAAGAGAGTCCTTTTAATAACATCCGGCACAATGAAGGCAGCTGTAATTGCGGCTCTTGCTACTGTAGCGACTGCCCAACAGTCTGCTTACGCCCAATGTATGCTTGACTAATTTGTTTTCCCTCAATGGTGGAATGAAGATATTGACGAGTCGTGCAGGCGGAGGTAGTGGTTTCAGTGGAGACACGGCCTGTGCTTCCGGATACGGCTGCGTGTCAGTGAACGACTACTACTCCCAATGCCAGCCTGGAACAGGTTCGATCTGCTGCCCCTCCTTGCCTTCGGCTAGTCCAACTGACACCACCTTTCAGCCGTGACCTTAGCCGCTACCTCTACAACTTCAGGTACTGCGCCAAGTGCTAGTGGGAAAGTGAAATTTGCCGGTGTCAACATCTCCGGCTTCGACTTCGGCTGCACGACCGACGGCACCTGTTCGCTAACTGGCATGAACAAGCCTGATGATATCGTGACCAACAACAATGCCATCGGCCAAATACAGCACTTCGTGAATGATGATAAGCTCAACGCCTTCCGCCTCCCCGTCGGCTGGCAATTCTTGACCAACGGTGTACTCGGCGGGACTCTCGATTCCACCAACTTTGCCAAATATGACAAGTTAGTGCAGGGCTGCCTCAGCGCCGGCGCCGCCATGTGCATCGTCGACGTGCACAACTACGCGCGCTGGAATGGGCAAATCGTCGGGCAGGGCGGGCCCACCAACGCACAGCTCGCCAGTATATGGAGCCAGCTCGCCGCCAAGTACGCATCGCAGTCTAAGATTGCATTCGGCGTTATGAATGAGCCGCACGATGTCCCTGATATTACAGCCTGGGCGACAACAGTGCAAGCCTGCGTGACGGCAATCCGACAAGCGGGCGCGACGTCCCAGATCATCCTGCTGCCCGGCAACAACTACACCTCGGCGCAAACATTCGTCTCGAATGGGTCCGGGCCTGCGTTGCTTAAGGTGACGAATCTGGACGGCAGCACAACCAACCTGGTCTTCGACGTGCACAAGTATCTGGATAGCGATAACTCCGGCACACATACGGAGTGCGTGACAGATAATGTTAGCAGCGCTTTCAGCCCATTGGCTACCTGGTTGCGCACGAATAACCGTCTGGCGTTCAATTCAGAGACTGGTGGCGGGAACACTGCTAGCTGCGAACGGTATCTGTGCGCCCAGATTGAGTTTTTGAAGTAAGTCTCTGCCCCGGAAGGTTGCGCGGTCTCGTCGTTAGAGGTGGGTCTCGTCAAATATGCGTACTGACACTCTCTTTGCTGCAGTCAAAACTCCGATGTCTATCTTGGATACACCGGCTGGGCTGCTGGTGGCTTCGCCTCTACCTATGAGTTGAATGAGACCCCAACACAGTCAGGGGGCTCCTGGACGGATACAGCGTTGGTTAAGCAGTGCATCGTTGGGGCATGGAAATAAGTAATGGGAGGGATTAATGCATGAGAATGTATAAAACGTTATAGCACTTAATCCAGAAAACGAAAAGATAGATTCGTAGACAATATAAGTTTGAACTTCAGCGCTTCAATTGTGATGAATACTGAATGGATCTTACTATTGGTATTGAAGCCCCTCGGAGAGAAAAAAAAAATAGTCGATGGACCAAAAGCGGTATATAGAGAAGAATAGAAGTCCCAGTTCCCAGCAAGCCACCCTTCCCCCCCGAAAAGGAAATTGCGACGCCTAGTCAGTAAGCACCAAACGCATTCCAACCAAAACACCAAACCCTATTATCCAGAATAGAAGAACCTCTTAAGCCCTCCAATACGCCGTATCCACCACCCCTACCTATGCAACCCCCTTCCCATTTAATTCTCTTCTCCCCCTGATGTATTGGCGCTGGTGTTTGTAGCGCTCGCCTCGTTCTCTATTTCTTTCTCCGTCTCGTCACCACTTGCCCCTGAGCTTGGAGTAGTGTTTTGGCCGGAAAGCCCGCCATCGCTATTCTGCCGGACTTGCAGCGCGACAGTTGCAGCAATCTTCTCGTCAAGCATCTGCACCAACCGCTCTGAATATTGATCTAGTAGCTTAACCATGACACTTTCGTCCACAGTTTTGGACTTGATGGCTTTTTCTCCGACAGCGCGAGCCGTCAGCGCTAGCTCTCGCTCGAGTTCCCGCACCGCTTCTGAAGTCAGATTGTCTGTAGAATTTGCTAGCCGCTTCCGATATGCGCGAAGCGTACGGCAGACTTGTTCCGTAGACGCGCCTAAGCTGCCAAACTCGTGAACAGGGCCTCCGCTCTTCGTTCGGGATCGTGTATCCATCGATGGGCGTCTTGTCTTTGAGAGTTGATTATTACGCGGACTAGGTGGTGATGGCGATCGATTCCTGCAGGATTTCCGGCTTAAGGGCTGTGCGAATGAGGGTCCAGATGTTTGAAATTCGCGCGGTATGCTTGGCATAGGCGATGGGTCTAACTTCGGCGCCTGTGCTAGGGAGAACTTGGATATTTTCTTGCGTAGCCGGGGAGATCTACTACCAGTGGGTGTTGTGGCTTCCTCGTCAGGAGATCTCTGAAAGCGTGCTAACTCTGATTGTGAAAATACACGCCGTAGTGGGGGCTTGCTAGCTAGCAAGTCTTTGTTTGTGGGCGTCGATGTACCTAAGAGATCCATAGACTTTGACAGATCATTTCGAGGAGAGGGTAATTTCATATCTAGGCTCCAGATGAATATTGTACCGTCGACGGCAACTGTAACAAGAGATCTTTGGTCGTTGAGTGACTCGGACTCGCCTTCGAGTTTTGATCCTACAAGAGCTATGTCCGTGACGCCTTCTGTGTGACCCCAGTCGCGCCCAACGAGTGTCCCACTTTCCTCGTATAGTCGGATTGATTTGTCTGTGCTAGATACGCCAGCAATGAGCGGAGAGCCTCGTGACGTTGGGATATGGACTAAGGATGACACGACTACGGCATCTCCACCCTCGGAATCGGATGCTCGAAAGCTGCTAAGTGAATGTCCGTTGCGTAAATCATATTTGTGGACCTGTCTGTCAATCGTTGACACAAGAAGAACGTCGTCCTGATCCGCATCTAGTATCATGGAGACTGGTGTTGCTTTCAAGGTAATAGTGCGGAGAATTAAGAATGCGTTCATAGTCTCTCCATCCTCCTCTCTTGAAACCAACTCGCGAACTACAACCGTGCGATCTGAAGAACAAGAAACAAGTCGATTGCCATTTCTTGAGAATAGGACCCCGGTTACAGCTCCAACATGCTCGTCGAGGGTCTGGAGGAGATCCCAGGTACCATCTTTCTTCGTGAATACTTGCACAGTTCGGTCTCGTCCTGCGCATGCCACATAAGTAGGCGTCTTCTCTTCGTATAGCGCTATATCGGTAATTTCCCCAGCGTGAGCTTTGAAGTCAAAAGTACTCTCTTTGGTGTCACCGTCGATTACCCTATGATGATGTCAGCTATTGCTTTACATCTAACCATAGTCTAGCAAGATATTGTAAATGATATAGTTAATTTGGCAGTCTTTTAAACCATCGATGAGGGATGATCTGAAGAATACTCATTGACTGTTAAAGCCACGTCGTTTCATGCTTGTATGCGTAATTTCTACCGGAGTAGGACCATTCAAATTGCTTACCTGAAAATCCCGTATTTGTCCCCCGAAAGTAAGTATTTGACTCCAGAGGATGCGCACACTGTTTTCAGCTCATTGGGGTCTTCTTCGCTTCCTTCTATTTGCTCTAGTGGGATCCGAAGATTGTCTTTGCATATGCCGTCTTGGCTCCAGAATAGAATGGACCCACCAGCGGACCAAGTGAAAAAAGAAGCATCGAAAGAATTCGGAAAGTTCAAGGCGCTTACTCCAAGAACGGGTTCTCCGTGGGCTGGTAACTTCTGAACTACGCTCCCCAGAGATGATTCGTCGTCCTGCAAAGTAAGGCTCGATAACCGAATGGAGTGCCGCGAATCCACGGTCACCAAGTAATCGATAAGAGGGACCACGGCTTCTACTTGAGCCCAATCGGCTGTTAACGCAACAGGCGGAGACTCCACACGTGGAGGGGGTGAAGGAGGAGGTGTATGTACAGCAAGAATGTCGTTAATATTTAGTGTCTTAAGGCCTCCCTGGTTACCGGCAAGGTGAAGGCGGCCTTTCGAATCAACAGCCAATGCAGTCACTCCAAACCCGGCGTCGGCGATTTTGGAGAATCGCTGGGTTCCATCGGTATCGTCGATCAAACAGATATCGCCTTTATCTGAGCAGGCTATAGCTTTGCTTGGAGCAACAGCTACCACGCTCGTGAATGTGGCTTCTAGTAAAGATCCGAGAAGGCAATTTCTTCCGGGTAATGTCTTATGTGTAGCGCTTGTTAAAATAAATGTCATGTCGCTTTGTCGCGACTTTATGGTGGGTGAGAGGAAACTTGGGTCCTCTGTTCGCCATATTTTGACGTGCCTTGTGCCTACTCTGCAAAACTCGTCAGCTTGATTAACCGCAGTGGACTTCAATGAAACGGGGCCATTGCGGTTGGATATCGATTTTAACTTAAGATTCTTGACATAGCTATTTGGCACCATGGATTGTTTTCTGTAGACAACTCGGGAGCGTTTTGTGAAAGATATTTGAGGGAAAATTGACATACGTGATTAGGCTTGAACCAAGCCAAGCCATCTTGTTAATGTTGCTGGTACATTTATTGCTTGCAAATAATGTCGCGGACCCGGTTCGGGAATTTATACTCCATATGTATAGAAAACCATCATTGGATGAGCCTAAGCTTGCAAGGTATTGGGAATCAGGACTGAAGGAAACGCATCGGACGCCGAATGTATGATCGGAAAGACATGTTAATGGGGTATCGGATGGGGCATCCTTTGATGTAGAAAAGACTAATACTCGCGGTTTGTAGCCGGTCTATTCACTGTCAGCACGATAATGCGTACAGCCAGGCTGAATCTTACCTCTCCGACGGCTAAGTACTTCCCGTCTGGGCTGAACGAGACACATGTTGCAGCTTTTATCCTTTCCCGAGCTGACCATGTCTTGCTTCCTGGAGAATCGCCCCAGTCGCCTCCAGGTGAGGCGAGTGGAGAAGCTCCAATCCCCGCATCTCTTAGTGAAGCTGCCGTCCGACTCCGGCTCTCGTTATTGGTAGGTGTTAACGGGCCGCCGTATATAGAGGAAGAGGGATTGAGGGGATTTGCAGTCGGCCGAGCTCGGTAGAATCGCTGAGAGACTTGTTGGTTGTCGTCGACTGTCGCGATGACTGCTGCTGCACCGGCGGTGAAGGCAAAAGACCTTCCTGACGGGAGGCTGTCGAACCCATTGGCGGTGTTTGTTGTAGTTCCAATGACCTGTCGTAGTGATAGATTGAGCTCCTGGCGACTCGATTTCACAGGAGACCTAAGGGAAGCGCTTTTGACGAAGGGCGAGTTTGACGGAGTAAGTTTCAGTCCCCATGCCGGGCTCATCATCCGGGAGTTGGATGGAGTGAGCGACATCTCTCGTACCATGGAAGTCGAAGGGTATGATAGCTGAGCATGAGGGACATCTCATCAACGCTTCATCGCAGTCGCGCTTGCCGTATCAATTGGGTAGTGGTCGTCGAGGGGATCGAGGGGATCGAGGAACGAGAAATAGAGCTGAAGAGTGATTTGCAATGGCTGCTCATGCGCGAGATGCGGACTGGAATCATATTAGGGGTAAAAATTCACACATAACGAGATGCACGATGGAACTAGGATCTCACTCGCGGCCTTGAGGCTCGGAGGAGTTAATGCAGGTGTGTGGTTTCGTCTCATGCGATGTGAAGGTTGGTTCCCGCGTCGAGAGAAAAGCACGGGCGAGAAGGTAAATAGACAGGGCTAGCGGAGAATAAATAACCGCTCCAACCTCCGCGATTCCTCTCACCAAGCTTGCCGGTAAATGCGGTGGATACTTTACATTACGCTGCAGTAGAGCAAATGGGGAATGTTACCTAGGAACGCCCACCAATTGGGACTGTGTGCCTTTTGGCAGTCTGGCGCCGGTGAAGTGTGCTTCGGCTCTCCAAGAGAGCTGTGTTGCCGTAGACACGACTATTTCGACAAGGCCCTTGACCATAGACAGGGTTATGGGCAAGGGCATACCCGCCAGGAACAGCTGCAATCACTCGCACCAACACAAGGTCATTATGCTGCGCTGTGCGCAAGGCAGCACAGTCCCAGTTGTGGCACCCGCATCATCAAAGCTGGACATACTGACCACCTGGGCTCGTCCGAGTTCTGTCGTCTCGCCCAGAACATCTCTCACTCGGCTTCACAAGGATTGCCAAGCTGTTTACCAAAATTTGCTAAAGATACTTGATCCACCTAGCTAGCAGCCGTGGCTAAGTGCATTCCGTCCACTACGAGCATCGGGCGTAGCGACCTTGATCTTATTTGATCGGGGGCTGATCGAACTTGGCGACGATCGCAGAGTGCCTACTCGCCCGCTCCCGACAGTGGTAGTCTTCGTTCTCGCCATGGGAAGCTTTGTTGGTGGGGACAGCCCTTTATCAGTAACGGGGAGCATTGTCGGCATCGTTGCTCTCCTAATCAGCTTTTCAACCATCATCCAAGCCCTGGTCACCTACTTCCTAGCATATCGAGATGCTCCAGCAGAACTGAACAGATTCACGTCGTCAATATCTCACACAATCGATGAAAACTCCCACCGATTGCGCTCAGGTCATATCCCTGGGCCTATCGGCGTTGACATTGGAAAGGGTAACTATGCCAAAGGAAGGTGGACCGAAATGCTCCAAGAGTACTACGACGCTCACCTGGAATTGGATGAGGAATTATCTAAGATCAAGCGAGAAAGCGAAAGAGTCAACTCAATTTTCAATTGGCATAGGATTTTATGGATCTTCAAGAGAAAGGATCTTGAAGAATCAGTAAGGCGGGTGGAGACATTGCGAGCGCGTAAGATGGCCGTTGCTTTGAACGCGCTGGTGGAGTGAGTGATTCCTTGAGGCATATCTACCCTTTCAACCACGAGCTTACCCTCTTACAAGGGATATGGGCCATTTAAAAGACACCCTAGAGCGAATCGAATCAAGAATACCGGACGGCCCAATTCGACTACTACCTCCAAGACCCCCAAACGAAGATCACGAGCTTGCCCGGCCATTGAACCTATATTCAAGTTCTATTCTTGGAGAATCGGTGACAGATATCGTCAGGACTTCTCTCGATTCACGCTAGAAATTACACCAGATGCGCCTCAAATTCACGTATTTACTGTGAAGAGATATTGATGATTCGGTGCGTTGGCAACGTCTATGCGTACATAGTTATGTGGCAGCAATTTGAACTATCTACTCCTGCTGAGAGCAGCGGAGAGATGCTCCCTCGGGTTACTCAAATAACCGTAAGCTCTTAGACCCGCCTATACCCTAATGAACCCACCCACTAAGATTAAGTAATGCCCATAATGGTCTAACTGATGGATGTTAAGAAAATTAGGCAAACTCCTAGAGACTGCTAACATGAGTAGACCCGGCATAGAATGTACTTAAGGCCTGCACCCGCCCCCGCTCTGATCATGCAATTAATTTCCAGCCTTTTTTCCTGCCATCAAGTATTCGAACTGCCAAGATGCAAGCGGTGCATATAAGTAGGAGCGAGCCGACATAGACTATCATCCCGCCAAAGTCTTGAGGTATAGCGTCTCGATCTTTTACATCTCCAAGAATTGCACCGGCTATAGGAACACCAGCAAGATAGCCTACTCCCCGTGCACAGCTGAAGATGCCCGCTGACGCAAAATACATCTCATGACCAAACAACTGAACGGTCACATTGCCACATAATGTTGAGAATGCTCCGCCTAGTAAGCCATGAATGATTATGAACGTTAACCACATGCACTTGGTGCCAATCATTGCCCCAACAAGCCAGAGGATCCATGTGGTCAATGTAATAATTGCCATAGCTACAAAAAGAGTATTCTGATGGCCTATTTTGTCTGCAATGTGCCCAATTGCGATTCTGGAAGGCGATCCTATACCGTTGTTCACAGCTAAAAGAAGGGCTCCTATTCCGGCGCTATATCCAAGGGCCCTACTAAAATCGGGTCCTAACGCCATTGGAATATTGATCGCAAGTGTGCTGAGGAGGTTAACGAAGATGGTTAAAATGAAGACCGGCTCTTTTGCGAACTTCCAAGGAACGGTAGCACATCGTGCCTTGACTTTTCTGGGAGGCTGGGCAAAATAGGCGATAGTACCACAAGTACTTAGATTAATGAGGGACAAGAGACCTAACGTTTTACGAGTACCTAAGTTCTTAAGCATCATTCGTATTATCGGCGCATAAGTCAATCCTCCAAGCCCCGACGCTTTTTGGGTCAGCTTCGATTTCTAAAATAATTGAAAGTAGCTTACCAGCAGTAATTAGTCCCATTGCTTTCCCCGATCGGCCAGAAAAATACTCCGGTGCGATAGTTGCCAGAGGGTATTGCACGAGGCCATTTCCGACTCCAGCGATAACACCTTGCGTGAGGAGTAGATGCCAATACTTGATGCGCGCAAGGTGAGCAGATATTCTTTCACATAATTAAAATGGCTTACTCTCGTACTAGCCGCTGCCGTCCCTAAGCCGAGCCCATAAAGCAAGGTGCCGGCTATAACGAGCAGCTTGACGCTCCTTTTACTTCTCAACGCTGGCGTCAACATGAATCCGAAAATTGATGTGATGCTACCTCCTCCTAGACTGCCTATTGCTGCTACCCCTGCTCTATTTCTAGCCTCGTTTGCCAGCATAATGCCTTCCGATGTCGAGACGCTGGTTGTGTAATGAGCTTGGAACACACCAAATGATTGAGAGAATCCTAGAACCTAGTTAGTGAAACTTCAACCATGCTGTCCATTCGCAAGGGCTCCCTACCAGATGTTTGAAAAACAGCTACAAATGCTGTTAATATTACAATAATCTGCTGTCTTCGGTCTACCCGTCCGCTCTCCTCTGGTGCTCCGTCAACCTCTGTTACCGTAGAAGAAGCATCTTCAACGCTTTCCTTGGAATCATATGTATTCCCCGGTTCTACCAAACAACCGATTAAGAGTGAACTTTTCGAACCAAACGGCTCCAATATTTGAGCTTTCGCGGTACTAGTTGCGGCATCTTTAGTGCTTGTTAGTTTAAGAATGCATAGGGTAAAAGGGAAGATCTACCAGATTCATTCATCTTAAGGTCCTCAACTTGCAAATCCAAGGAGAAGGATGCATATGAAGGAGTATATGCATATTGTATTTTTTTTTATCAAGAAAATCATTATTTTTAGTTCAGAAAATACGTATCTAGCAAAGTTCAACCGTCTCTCGCTCAACAAAGTGTAAAATCCAGAGACTCAACTACAATACACGGAACTACCCTGAAGCTAGCAAAATGGAACGAGGCTTATGCTTTTCTTGTCAATATTGAGCTGGATACAAAATTTGCGCAGATAGTAGTTTTAACTCGCAGCTAATTATTTCATGATATTTGATTTATATGATTCGCTGCACTTATAAAAGACGAATTTTCATACTCTAGTAAAGAAGAAGTCCTCTTTAAATGGTACTGAAGTATTTTTAATTTTTATGATTGATGCCTTGTGCAAAGCTTGATGAGCCCATCATATATGGCGAAATCTAAATGTATGTCACTTAGACACAGTAACACAAATTGAATTCACGAAGATGCTTATTTTAAATACTAACTTCTTACCAATTAGTGGGTTTAGCTCTATAGCTAGTCTGACCAAGTCAAAATGTGCCAATCGGTCACAAAACTTGCCTGGTTGACAGCGGTGCATGGGCTATCAGCAAGCCGTATCTTAACATTATTCCACTATATTCTGTTAGGAAGGTAGTAGGAACTTGCAAATGATAGTACTCCACGCACGCTCTAAATTATGCCATTGAAACGATGTTGGTGAATACCCGTGATGGCTCGTCATCGTTTGTGAGTAATCTCAAAGCGGTAAACGTAAGCGAGAAGATCTTCGAGAAATTGTTCACCTCGAAGTCGCCGGGCATTATTCCAGCCATTGTCCTCTACCATCTCAGGCTCTGCCGTTCCCACCGCTCTTCTGAGCAACTTTGCCGCCGGATGCAAGTCGTAGCGTGGCGGACACTGCGCTCGGCGTCTAAATCCAGGTGCTCTGCCAGAGTCATCAGCGGCCGTCGACATCCCAATGCGCCACGAACGCGACCTTTTCACTCCACGCCTCCACACTCACAAACACCCACACCACCGACAGACCCGCAAAATCCCACAATCAAGCAAGATGGCCGGACTGACCATGACCGAGATAAGCCGGCGACAGCAGAGGCTTCTGAAGATGCTGCTAAGACCGAAGAGCCAGAGGTCATCGCGAAGAAGCTGCAACGGTCAAAGGAGATGGTACGGCACTACGGCTCCGCTTTGAAGCGTTCGCAGCGGAATAACCGCTCTCAGGATCTCCCACCCATATACATACCGAATTGGTTTCTGAGGAGGAATGTGGTTGTGAACGAAGAATACCAGAAGCTGCAGAAGAGCTGGCTAATGTGTAGGGAATGCGCCATGAACGTGAAGGATAAAAAGAGTGGAGAGACATACGCGACTTTCCCGTTCCCCGCTCTACCACCCCACATTATGCGGATATTAGAAGATTTATCAAGCACAATCGGAGAGGTTGGGTGGGTTTCAGAAGAAATACGAAGGTTGTGGCCTCTAGATGGCGATTCTAAAATCCGTGCTGAGGTCTTTTCACGGGAGGTAGGCAAAAAGGACATGGCGGCTGAAGGAACAGCGATTCCTGCTCAAGAGGCTTGGTCTTCGGGAAAGCCGATACATTGGAACAGCGCGGATGATTCTACAGATATCCTTAGATATCCTGTGAGCTCTCGCCTCCATTTTTGGGTGCTTGCCGAAATCACAGCCACGATAACTGCGTGCCTCTCAGTTGTGCGACCTGAGCTCGGCGTATCATTCCCAGCAGCGAAAACTAATTTAACCCTACACTGCCCAACCGAGGGGAATAGCGAATTCCTTTCTGAGCTTGTCCATTCGATCGCAGGCGAGAGGGGGATAGATGTGGTTCAATTAGATGCTCAGGACCTCGCTGAAATTGCAGGGGATTATTTAGGTGAAGGTTCAAACTCATCAGATTCCATCCGCTCTTTAGGCTATGAGACATACCGTTTCAAGTCTGAGCTCCAGGAAGACATTGAAGAAGTCGAAGAAAACGAAGAAGGGCCTGATGAAGAGGATGTGCCTGCAAACTCTTCGTCGTTTGGCTTCCCCACCCCCAAGTCCTCTTCCGGGTCTGCAAAGCATCCAAGTCTATTGACTGGGGCTGTGCACGTACTGAACCTAGGAATGCCTGCAAACGCGCCTTTCCTTAAGGCGCTTGGCATGCAGATGGGTAGTGGACGAGATCGGGGGCCCATGGCGTCGTCGTCAAACCCGTTCTCTGCGAGACCTCAGTTCAACAACGAGGTCCACTGGGAGGACATGAAACTGATCGCTTTACTTGAGGCTCTTGTGGACTCCGATGATCTCAAGCGAAATATGCTAGCGGCAAAGAAAAGTGTGAATGAAATGAGGAATCCCCAAACCAAACCAGCTGCAACAGATTCCCCCAAGTTTTTTGACTTCTCTCTCAATACCACATCACCCGTAGGCGTGGATCTGAGTGCGATGCTTTCTAAAGATGCACAGTCGAAAATCTCACTCACATTAGAAATTCAGCCTTCTAAGCAAAACCAAGTTAAACACGCTAAGCCTCCATACAAAAAAATTATTCTAATTAGAGATATCAAAGAACTCGGGGCTACGCACCGTGGCAGCCAAATACTTCAAAAATTACAGGATATCATTCGAAAGCGAAGGGCCGAGGGTGAACAAATCATGATTGTAGGCACAACTTCCTCGGTGGATCTGATCCCTGAAATGTCCAAAAGCGGCATAAGGAGCCTGCAGTCGGAGGGCGACGATTCCTACTCAAGGACAATTGTCCTGCCACCGCTCAACATCAAAGACACGAATTACCGGCACAGCTTCCTTCCTAATCGCTCGGACGGTGCAAGCATGAGAACCGGGGCTGAAATGCGGAGAAATTCTGAAATCAACTTCCGTCACATTCAAGACATGCTTAGACGACTAGATCCTGTCGTTTCTGCCGGCTTAATAGACCCCGAGTGTGCTTTACAGCTACCATTCCCACCTACCAATCACGAGATTTTTATGGACAGGGTTCTATCATTTGACCAAGTTCACCGTATTGCACTTACAGCTATCGGAATTCATTTGTCCCAGCCGAAACCTGCTCTCCTCTCAAATGCGCATCTCTCACTAGCCATGTCACTGTTAGATCTGAGCGATGAAGTTAAGTTTAACTGGATTACGTGGGAGAATATGGAACGTATAAAAGAAAGCAAGCCTACCACTTCAGCTACTAAATCCACTCAGGAAGTGCGGCGAGACCGCATTCTCAGCAAAGCCAATAAGCACGAGAAACGGCTACTTAGTGGCGTTATTAATCCCGAGAAGATCAAGACAACATTCTCCGACGTCCACGCGCCTAAAGAAACTACCGAAGCATTACGAACCTTGACCTCACTCTCGCTTCTCCGACCAGAAGCCTTCCGGTACGGTGTCCTTGCTACAGATAAAATTCCAGGTCTACTACTCTACGGTCCACCAGGCACGGGAAAGACTCTTCTCGCCAAAGCGGTTGCGAAGGAGAGCGGAGCAACTGTCCTAGAAGTATCCGGCAGCGAAGTCTACGATATGTATGTTGGTGAAGGGGAAAAGAACGTCCGCGCCATATTTTCTCTCGCCCGCAAACTCTCTCCGTGCGTCGTGTTCATCGACGAGGCCGATGCGATTTTTGGCTCCCGTGACGGCGGCCGCCAGCGTACTTCACACCGTGAAATCATCAATCAGTTCTTAAAGGAATGGGACGGCATGAATGATCTTAGCGTCTTCATTATGGTCGCCACTAACCGCCCGTTCGACCTGGATGATGCTGTGCTGCGTCGCCTTCCCAGGCGTCTTTTAGTGGATCTGCCCACGCAAGCTGATCGGCAGAAGATCTTAGAAATCCACCTCAAGGATGAGCTTCTCGATAAGAGTGTGAATCTCGAGGACTTGGCAAGGCGGACAGCATTATACAGCGGCAGCGATCTAAAGAATATGGCAGTCGCGGCCGCTTTGGCCTGCGTACGGGAAGAGAACGAGAATGCGGCGATAGCAGCTGCTAAGGCTCTATCTGCTACGGAAACTTCGAAATCCGGACATGGTCAGCAGACGCACCAGGCAGAGCAAGATGTACCAAAACTTGTCCCAGGGCAGAAGTACCAATTCCCGGAGAAGCGGACGCTCCACGCGCGCCATTTCGATAAGGCGATGCAAGAGATCAGCGCGAGTATATCAGAGGACATGTCGTCATTGTCTGCGATTAAGAAGTTCGATGAACAGTTTGGTGATCGCAAGGGTAGAAGGAAGAAGAGTGCATACGGCTTTGGGATACAGCCTGAAAGGGATGAGGCGGCTGCTAGGGTTAGGACTTGAGAAATGCACGGAAGAATTGGGTATAGACACCTAACTCAAGGAGTTACTGTAAAATTATTTGTATGAAACCGGGTCAAAACACTGGATTTTGGATTACCTGCATGCATGGATTACAGTTCATTCATCAGAAGGATACTTGGTGGGTGGTTGATTGGAAGCAAATACATTACTGAGTGACAGACGCTATTCATTACAACAGGCCACAATCTTGCAGCATCTATTTTTGTTTAACATATACCGAGCTTTCTAGTCTACAAATTTAGTATTCGGAAACCCGTGAAATCTTGTTCGACACAGGCATGAACGATAAGACACCACTTTCAGCTAGAGTCAGTAACGAACCTACGGCGCTACTAGCCTGGCTTAAGGAATAGTCCTTGTCTATAGGTTCGACAGATGTGGCCGCATACACAGCGGCCACTATTCTGGAGCTTTAAAAATTACCCAATCAACGTTAACCGTGTGCCTGCCAGCTGGCATCAATTTTACACACCCACTAGCCTCTATATGCACCGTTAAGATAGTAAGAAGCTACTCAAAAGCAATATTCTGCGTGTTTCCAATGCGAAAGCTGAAATCCTATTTATTCAAGCAAAAACAAATCCAAGACGGACAGTTGCACAAGCACCGCGTGACAAGCCAACCTGATGCGCTAGGCTACTGAGACTCGTGCAGTATACTAGATAAAGCCAGAACGTAGTGCGATCAGACATCAACGATTTCAGCGTATTCGCTACAGCCGGATTGTCCGTAGGTGCAGCACGGTATATTGCCGCAGTTCTTGTCATCCTTTGGCTTCATTTCCCTGAAATGCCAACCTATACTATGATGCACTCCGGCGCTAATAAGCAGAGTTAAAATCATACACCACGGCAGGACAGACAGCAATATTCCTTCTGGATCTAGTCTCATAATTAAACCTGCCCCGACGCTGACCACCATACCCCCAAGAAGGAATTTATCAAGATAAATATCCTGGCGATGTTTCCAATAGAAAAGAGTCGCCGAAGAGCCATACATGATGCAGGCTAGTCCCAGGACTGAGGGTGATGGATGGCTGAGGAGGTCAGGCAGGTCGCTGGGGAGAAACTGCAAGATTTTCACAGCATTAGCCTCTTACAGGGCAATAAGCCAAGAATCTGGGTTTAATGGAGCTTAGAACACCAAAGCTTACCCCGACGACTCCCCAAGTCGGCCTGGAGCCGCTTCTCACATCTCCGTGGCTCAAGTGCCAATCAGCGGGTTTGTGGGCTTGTGGTACTATATGGCTTCTATTAATGTCTGCGAAATTTTGGATTCCATATCGTTGACCATCGGAATAATACTTAAGTCCAACTAAGGCGGATAGGCCACCTAAGAGACAGAATATCACCATCTGGAGAAATATGCAGCCTGAAGAAAACACATCTCGAGATTTACGAACCCGCGCGTGGTTGTGATTACCGAAATTCTCGCCGTCGAAGTCGTAGCCTTGCTTGGAGCATTGATTGCAAGCTTTTCGATCCGAATGTTTTATGGCCTTGTTGACTAGCTGGCGCTGAGATTTCTCATTGTGAGCTTGTTGGTAGAAAGCATTCTGTAGAAATGGATCGCTGGTTGAGACTGCTTCAAAAGGCTGGAAGCGTGAGTTATCGCTTCTTCGGTCGGGCCCAAAGAGCGCACAAAGCCCCGTTTTGGGTGAGTCTATGCGTAAACCTTCATAGAAAGGCTTCCCACAATTTGCTAAAGTTCTGCTAACGATCTTGTGTAAAATATAGTACCCTATACCCTTTTGGTCGGGTAATCCATTATCACAATACGGGAGTTTACAACTGCAGGCCAAAGGAGGGTAATGAACTAGCCTTTCCTTCACCCTCGCTTGAAAACGTCTGAGCGGAAGAGCAGTCAAGCTATGCTTCAATCAGCCACTACGCATCTCAATGGATAACTTGCATACCTTTCGAAGTCATTCTTGCAGACAATGTTAAGATAGGGTCTCCGATTTTCTGGCTCAATGGCTTCAGGACTTTTTGGTGGTTTGGAGATACTTTCATCACTGTAAACAATGTCTTCAGGCAATGGGTCACGCTCGGCAGTGCACCATGTCCGGTTATCGCTCGTTGAGCTTTCATCACAGCACTGCGGCTGTCTATGATATCCCTCCATGTCCCTATCACTAACGCTTAAAGCGACTAATTGGGACAACGAAACAGAGTACGCTGGCTTGGCTTTAGCAGAATCCTACTCAGTGATTTCATACACTTGTAACTTCTAGAGACACATTAGGTTTTATAAACTTACTGTCTCGACCCGAGCACATGTCAGTCCAAAGCACATTCTCCGATCCCATAGTCGCCGCATCGAGATCCTGGGATGTTGCCGGCAGATAGTTCCTCATAACAGACATGCTCTCTGGAAACCAATTTTCGTAGCGGCCCCTTGAGGTATGCGATAAGGCTGGAAAGACGAACGGACTTATTGCTTTGTAAGTCCTAGATTCCCCTTTTCGACTGCGACTTCAGGAAGTTTCTAGAAGATAAGAGTACAACAAAGAGCTGCCTAATTTCCTAGGGTAGCATCGAGACTATTATGATGTGCGAGCAGCCTTCTCTAAAACAACTGAGACAGACTGTCAGGTGGGCTGTGTTGGGCCAGACCACCATAGCCCACACACAAGGCCGAAAGCTAGGCACATGAGGCGAACTCAGCCGTGAACAACTTCCAGATCTTAGTTCATTGCGTCAGCTTGCATGTCTCTAGCACACAATATTGAACGAAGGTGCCTTTTCACCAGCTAGAGACCTACGTGGTCAATTCTAACAGGAAATGTAGAGTTCGCGCTTGGTGATTTCTGCGTTGTCAACGGACTAGTTTACACATCTCTACCTCGTGAGGAACCCCTCGTGCGCCATTCAGCCACTATGCTTATAGCGTGGCTGCTCTTATGAAGCCGGGTGTTCTTGGATCGCGCGTCAAGTCTCTCCCATGCCCCCATGC
This sequence comes from Glonium stellatum, assembly GCA_001692915.1. Taxonomy (NCBI): domain Eukaryota; kingdom Fungi; phylum Ascomycota; class Dothideomycetes; order Gloniales; family Gloniaceae; genus Glonium; species Glonium stellatum. Next base: position 22,769 of record KV749579.1, read on the forward strand.
AAGGGACCTGTAACGTTATAATTTCTCCATCTACGACAGCAACCATCCCCATAACTTGAGAAAACCCATTTACGCCAGCGAAAACCCTTAATTCCTACCAACTCTCCCTCTTACAATGTCGTTTTTGGTTCGACACTCGCAAGGGGACAATCATCCGTGTCGTGAACCCGCGCCCGTTGTATTTGCCCCTGATTCTGAGGTTCTCGGAGCGATCAATCTTAGCGATCTTTCCAACCCGTATGCACAAAACGCGTTTCGTCTCCCTATCAACGATAACACAACTACCTCCAACCACCAAAGGAATTATTTCTACAGTATCTATCTGGTAATGACATCATTCATCCGCCGGATTTGCGGCGGAATAATAAAATCCACCTTTGAGGCTGGACGGTTTCTTGCGGACTACGGGTCTGTAATACTAGGATGGTGGATGGCATTCCTTTGCCTTGCATACGGCCATCTCACTTGGTCATACGCACATGGAAATGTGAATGTATTCTGGCCGTGGGTGACAGTATTCTCTTATATTCTACTTTCCACTAACCCGAGCTTATATAGAGCCGTTGCCGTCTTCTTGATTTGGTTCTTTGTTACTTATGGGTATGGTTGGATCCGTTATCATCGGCTACGCAGATTCGGAGCACACGACAGGTGCGTATTGCTGATCTGTGGTAGGGTTCGGTATGGAGTTCTGACGTTCACCTTAGGTTTCTCCTCTTCGCCTGCACGACTGCGGTTGCTTATGTTCACAGCCTAGCCTACTATATGAAGGGTCTTGGATTTGAGGAAGAAATAGTACTGCTCCCATATTGCGCTTCCTTTGCTGTCTTCACAACAGGACTCTGGTTTGAGCCGCCGCCAAATCGGATGGCTCTGCCAAACATTTCTACTCGGCGCACTGATTAGTCGCGTCCTTCTCATTTCTTCTCTATCACACTTTTACATGGGTGTTTTTTGGATGGGCGTTTTTTGGATGGGCGGCGGTCTCTAAAGTGGCATTAGTATGGTGTTCGGTTATTTATGCCGCTTATTGAGTTCATTGGATATGTCTTATTCGGACGCTTTGGAATTTATTTCCTTTGTATTTTGATGCATTGTTTGCTTAGTCCATGACGGAGCATTGGAGTTCTCGCCTAGCATAGGCGTGTGCACTCCGGCGTTGATATGCCTATTCAATACAAAAACACCATAGGTAATACATTATGTAGCTTTACATCTACCTCATTAAAGACAATGCACTAGACAAATATACTAACCGGAAGTTCTTTCCTCTTACGCAGCGTCTAGCCACGTAGTTATAATTATCGTCATTGGTATGCGGTGTGTTGCTATTAAGCCTCCCGTCCCAATAACCGGTGATGTTGTAGTTGTTCCTGGATTCGGGATTCGCCCTATTGAAGGCAATGCCCTCCGATAGGGACTTCGGCCACCCCGCTAATGTATGTATGTAGTGCTGATCAACCCCACATCCTCCATCACCAACTCATCCTATGGCTTTGTTGTTAAACGACAGGCCTCAATCGACAATTCATATATACCACCGAAGTAAGGATTGAGCATAGATACCATATGTGAATCCCGTGAAGCTTCTTAAGCAAATTTAGATATAGAAACACACGGTTCGTTTTCCAAGTCCATCACAAGAGTTCTTATAATAACAAACGAAGTAATTGATCTGAGGAATTAATACGAAGGCATGTACGTTTATTGCTAACTGCTGGGTTATAGCATACAACTGCTTTGTTAGTGGGCACGGCATTAGAACTTCTCTTTCAGTATCTTTTCCGTCTCCACAACTTATCGTTTTCAGCTATAGGTACACACTTTCACACAACCCCGCCCACTTCAATGGCCTTTATAGTTCCCGCCCTGGGTGCTGGCTCCCAGCCACAAATTCCCTCAACAGCCTAAGATTCTCCAGTAACAGAACGTTTGAAAGAGTGGTTGTATTTAAATTTATCAGGCTCTTCCTTTGGCCAGGTCCAATATTCTATTTACCAAGCCGTCCTGCGGCTTAATTAGTATACTTAAGGGGCTAAATTGCAATAGATATGCTTATAATGGCTTGAAGATTTGATTGTTGCGCCATTTATGCTGCGCCTTTTCTCGTTGAATTAGGGCTCTACGAACTATAAAGAAAATGCCCACTTCATTTATTTGTCACTCGCCGCCACAAGGAGTTGTTTGTACACAGATGCCTAGTGGTTATAATGGGCATCTATGTCACTTGAGTAGGAGCATGTGGGCTATTTTGCGATGGAGAAAATATGCGGAAACTTGAATGATTGTGACATCTGATATATTTGTCATATTTGCACTTATTGTAGGCTGGCAACAACACCATCAAAACCATAAGCTAGGTGGAACCAAGGCTTTCAGAATCGGCAATTCCACTCTTGCTACTTATTGCATGCCGTGCCAACTCCGTATCCTCACTCGCTGGCAAATTAAAGACCGCACCCCGTTTCGATACAGGGACATCCCAAGCCCCTTTCCTCCAGGGGCCTTGTCCGCTATTTTCCAGCGCCATACGTAGGAGCTGAATCATATCATCCGCCTGTCTCGCATGCTCTCTCCTAGCCGCCATCTCCAAGTCCATCTTCTTCCAACTGCCCCTCGCACCCCCCTTATGCGCCCAAGACCTTCTCCACTCCCGATACCGGCTCACTGCAGGCTCTAGCGCTATTCCAAGAGTAATGAGTAGAACGCTAGTCGTGACTACCAGCATTACGCCAAAGAAGCTAAAGTTCTGTGTCGTGCCTAGATTCTGGATGCGCTGGTTGCTGCATTGGTTTAGGTTGGCTTGTTTGTCGGATTGGCTGGACGGCCAAGCCGAGACGCGGTCGACCGTGATGTACGGTGCGTACGCGGTTGGTTGGTTAACAAATGAAACCACTGAAGCTTGTGCTTTGGCGAGGGAGGTGCGGAACCAATTCTCGACTTCGATCTGCCATTGGTTGGATGGAAGTCCGGGGGAGACGCCGTAGAAGATAAGCTCGGAAGCTAGCAGGGCTTATGGACATCAAAGACTAGTCAGGTATTTGGCAGATATGAGGTTTCGCGAGAAATAAGACCTTACGATGACATGTACTTACCTCCCGAATCTAGATTGAATATGCTGTGATAGATGTTTGAGTATTCGGCTGCATCAGTCATACGACCAGCAGCTGCCAGTTGTGCCTTATTCAGTCCAATTTGGGCTAACTCTGATACTATATCCATGAGACTACTCAGAGAGGTACAGGACGAGTTATAAGCACCGCAGATCTGTTGTTGGTTGGCACACGCCAAGACGTTCACCAAGTTGTTGGGTTTGTAGAGCAGTTTGCCAGCCGACCGGGTTTCCGTATATGTCCCATTAGCGAGGAACATAGGATCCAGTATTGGTTGTGAGTATACGATGTCGTTCTGGGCGAGAAAGAAAGCACTGATATCAGCGTCGGTACGATTGAATTCAGGAATCGGCGTCCAAGTTCCGCCGAGGCCAGCTTCTGAATAGACAACACTATGAACAGCATTAGAAGATAACTGGGGACAATCTGTTTAGCGGCCCCTACTTACCTCAGCTGATATCCAACACCGTCTACTAGCCCTGGCATTATGTTGTAAGAAAAAGTCATGTTGTCAAATCCGAATGGGCCGATGTAGATGTTCTCATAAGTCCTATTGGTAGTCGGAGATGTTTGTATCAAAACAAAGTCACTAACATTAACAGGAGAGCATGTGACTACATTTCTCCAGCTAATGCGGTCCTGAGCCGGCGCATTAATTCCCAACATGTAGTGCGAATCCAATAGTGACGTGTCCAGAGACAAGGCAGAATTTTCTCCCATCAAACATCGACCGTTGAATGGACAAGGTGCCGCGGTGTTGGTTTTGTACGGAAGTCGAACGACTGGAAATATAGAGCGAGCTGGGATATTCCCTGAGCTTCCGGAGTACCAGTCCCTAGCATAGGCTCGAGCACTAATGGTGTCATTCAAGAATTTTGATTCCACGGAATTGAAACCAGCAAGAGTGGCGTTGTTAAATTCTAACATTCCACAGGCACCTGGCTGCGCTAACACTGTAACTTCTTGGTTTGATGAGCTCGCAACTGCAGCAACAAATATTCCAGCTAGTAAAAACGTTACCCAGACAGCGAATGCCGAGACAACGATTGCTAGAACACGGGCATGAACTCGGGATGTAAGATTGCGCCAAGCGCGGTCAAATTTAAGTGCATTGAAGATCGTAGATGCTGGGGAGTCTGAGTTTTGAAGTAATACTTGGAGCTGAAGATCGAGACCATCGCTTTCGTATTTCTTGACACGTGCTTGGTGAAGCACATACGCGGTAATTTGCCAAGCACTAGCTGCGCTCATCGAGATGAGAACCGTGAGGCTAGTGATGATAAATGAGCCATACTGAATAGGAACAGTGAGAGTGGCGCCAAATACTGCTCCCCGGGAGTGATCTACCCAGAAGCCGGTATAAACCGAGGTGCTAGACATCTAAAGTTAAGTTAGGCGTTACCTTAAGAAATACGCTAAGCTATTGGTTTGTGAGTGCCGGTTCTTAGAAAGGTAAAAATGAATAATAATAGTAGTGAGGAAAACTTGACATAGGGGGAGGCTAAAATCCGGAAGGAAACGCTTTGCAAAAAAAAAATTGTTGAGAAATTGAAAGATTCAAGGACCCCCCTATACACAATGACTAGTTCACCAAGATCTCGACATATGTTATAAATCCACACTGCAAGAGATTATAACGAATACTAAGAATCTCTTCCTCGTGAAGTTTTGTATTTGGTGGGGCTAAGCCCAAAGCTTTGGGCAGCGGAGACACTCATAAGACTGCGGAGGTTTCAGGCGGCTGTGGCGATGCAGCTGTGAGCATGTTGCGGTCTTGTGGTAAAGACCTAGAGCTAGGCTGAAGACACCACAAAGCGCCGAACGGCATTAATAAACGGTTTCGCATCTTATCATCGCTTTGAGGATACCTGCCAGTTTCTTCACCGGCATACAGCGCATGAACGGATCTTCAATTAGCGGGCTGAGCAGCGCTTCCGTTTGGATGACCAAATTGAAGGAAGGATTCCAGCAATGGGAGCGCTGATGAGCTGAACTCCTCTAACATTATGAGGCTACGGTAGTCGGTGACCAAAATTAGTGGGGATGGCGATGGTGAGTTCTTTATGGTGAGCAGATGGGGGGCAGATGACAGGCCCTGCCTGCTCTGTGCACATATGGTGGCTCGTGCGTTCATATAGCCCACCCGCAC